>JADRCD010223323.1:48207-64897 GCA_019843815.1 Montemys delectorum
CTCTCTCTCTCTCTCTCTCTCTCTCTCTCTCTCTCTCTCTCTCTCTCCTTCTTTGTTTTTCGAGACAGGGTTTCTCTGTATAGCCTGGCTCTCCTGGAACTCACTCTGTAGACTAGGGTGCTCAGAAATTCACCTGCCTCTGCCTTCCAAGTGCTGAGATTAAAGGCATGTGCCACCACTGCCTGGCCATTGTGCATCTTTCTATAGAAGAGATTGATTCTTAGGTTCTTCCTTCCTCCCATCCTAAAGGAGCATGCATGCCTATAATTGGCAATCAGACATTGTAATAATTCCAGTGTTTTCCTCTCCTATACTATTTCTATGTGGTAGTACAGCTGGGTATTCAGAATGAAGTTCTAAAATAATAAACCTATAATTGAACTAGAGCCGAGAATCACACAGCCATTCAAGATTAGCACCATGAATTAAAAAAAGAGCAATTCTTTGCCTGTTGGTCTGTCCAGGTGTTTCTGCTCCTTTGTGCAGCTGGCTTGTCTGTCAAGTAGAACAGCATAATTTTTCATATCTGAACTCTGTGACTCCCTTTCATATTCATTCTCTGTCTATTTGAACTGTGCTTGTGCATTGCCATAGCTAAAGTTGTCTACCTTTGAAGGAAACTGGTGAGAGAATGAAAATCGAGTCTTGGATTCTGAGACATTTGGAAGTCACACATCTCTGATGAAAGACAATTGTCCATCATATATTGACAATTTCCAAAGCTCAGTGAGGAAATAGGTGTGAACTGAAGACACTAGAGTGATCTGGACGTGCTTTTCACCAAAGGAGAGACTCATGGTTTATACACAGTCCTATGAGAGATTAAAGATTCTGAATTATTAGTTGCTAACAGATCAACAATTAACAAATGCTTTGATATAGCTACCATACAGTAATAAGTATAATTAAAGAATTTAAATAAATCCATTAAAAAAGAAGCCAATCCTAGTTTTAATGTAGACATATTGTGAAATCAGAATCGATTACAGGTCCATTACTTCACAGAGTCCTTGTTTTCCTGTATTACCAGGTAGGGAGGACAAGTTTGTGTGTGTGTGTGTGTGTGTGTGTGTGTGTGTGTGTGTGTGTGTGTGTGTGTGTGTGTGTGTGTGTGTGTGTGTGTGTGTGTGTGAGTGAGAGAGAGAGAGAGAGAGAGAGAGAGAGAGAGAGAGAAAGAGAGAGAGAGAGAGAAGACAGATAGAGACAGAGACAGAGACAGAGAGTCAGGAAAGGAGGGGAGGGGGAGAGGAAGAGAGTGAGAGATATACTCAAAAAAGCCACAGTAATCTATAAAGCCATGTGTGTGATATTCATCACACTATTGAAATATTAAATATTAAAGAACCTTTATTTGCATATATAGTTCTGATGTAGATTTTTTGTAGGATGTCCAAGAATCTGGACAGGAACATTTTGACCCTCCAAATTCTTGGTTCTAGGTACAGAGATAAATAAGTATGTAAGGAACAGGACAAATGTAGAGGATCCATACTTGCCCTCACTGCTCTACACTGTGTTTGTTTTAAGGTAGCCAGTTACCGGGAGGGAAACAAGCAGACAGTGGGGTCTGCATCCAAGAAACAAAGTTAAGGTAGCAGTGAAGGCCTTTCAGGAGTTACTAAGTATCAGATGTAATTTCTTTTTAAACAGACAGAAGTTTGCCAACAGGTTATGTAACAAACTATCAGTGACTCATGTCATGTTTTGACTCTGCCTCTGCAAATTGCATTTTTTTCCCCTAGCAAAGATGGATCTGAACACTCTGTGTTTGGGAACATCATGCACACTTTCCTTCCCTAACCTTTGTGGAGAACGCTACTTCCACATACAGAAGATGGTATTTCAGTTGCTTCTCAGTTTCCCAGGAATGTACTATTTTAAAATCTAGAAAATGATGTAATTAGTGAATGTTCACAGAGACCAGAAGAAATGCTTTAAATTTTTTCTTTTTATAATAGCCCCTTGAGTCCTATTAATGCCATCTAGAAGTACATGGGTCTGAGCATATCCACAAAGGACAGTTACTCTCTCCCACAGCAGCCATCAACTGCCAAGAGCAGCAGCTGCTCCTTCTTCTTCTTCTTCTTCTTCTTCTTCTTCTTCTTCTTCTTCTTCTTCTTCTTCTTCTTCTTCTTCTTCTTCTTCTTCTTCTTCTTCTTCCTATCATCATCATCATCATCATCATCATCATCATCATCATCATCATCATCATCATCATCATCATCTTGCCAAGGATGACACATCTTTCAGCACTTTCTCCTGCTCATACAGGAATGTTCACTGGCTTGATTTTGAGTGGGTCTCATGCAGGTTGCCCCAGCTGCTATGAGTTGATGTATACAACAACCATGTCATGCCTGGGTAAGAAGCATCACTGTTGTGTATATGATTCCCTCCCAGGAAAACATGCCTGTAACCTTCCTGGAATCAATGTAAACTATGAATGCATTTGGAAGGGGCCGCCAGATTCTCCCTTGTGCATCTTGGAGCAGGAGGTAAAGAAAAGCACTGATAATTCTATAACTGTGAAAGCCCTCTGCTGAGATACCATGTCACTATAGTTGTGTAATGTTCTTTACTAAATCATGATTTTTTTTTTTTAAAAAAAGACAACATTACAAGTTAACCTAAACAATGTACATAAATTTAAGGCTAATCCATCTAAACTTCTTTGTTTCTGAAAGATCCTAACGTCAGTGGATCCTTACCAGAGTGGATATGCTGTGTGCTTGTGACTAGGGCACACAGGCCTTGCCTTTTTCCGATTTAACATCTTTGTAAGTAATATGATTATCTAACATCCTTTAGATACTTAATAGCCTTCAGAGAAGACATCTGGTTCCACTTTCACCCACTGCTGATGTTCTAATTGCTTTGATAGAATGGCTGAGGGATTGGATTTCTTCACCGATCAGACAGATTCCTTGGTAATCGGCAGCAGAAGACAGTGAAATTCTGTGCTCTTTTCTGGGGCTGCAGTGGGCATCAGTTGGATCCAATTTATTTTGTATAATTCTGTCGTTTTGAAAAGATCTTTGATGTCCCTCCCATCAGCTCTGCTTAGTGAACTAAATGTCTAGTGTGTAATGAAACTCAAAACATGTTAATGAATTTGACCCTGCGTGTTTCCACACAAAGCTGTCTGCTTTCACGTGGGATTGGCCTTCAGCTTACGAAGGACTTAGTTTCTTGATGTGTGAGATTAGCTTTTTTTTTTTTTTCAATGTCAGGAAGGAAAGAAGCTTTTGGTTTCATAGCTGTGTCATAAATGAAAACATTCATGTAGAAGGAATTAGTACTGTGTGCATGATGTATGTATATATACATATGAGTTAGTACATACATAGATATAACTATATATAATACGTATATAGAAGTGATTACCATACATCACATACCAGACACAATGTTTTAGTACTGTATATACAACATATATATATATATATATGCTAGATTTTAATCTCATTGGATACCTTATAGATATTCTATACGAAATAATTGCCTAAAATGTGTTAAATTTTAGTTTCTAAAGCCAGGGAACAAAGTTAGGAACTTTATCATTAATTAGGAACCAATAATTTTTCTGCTGAATAATATATTCTCTGAATTTGAGTATTAATTTATTCATTCATTTATTAAATTTATTTATTTACTTTAAAACCTGGTATTAGCCCTTCCTTTTCTCTGTGTACTACCTTACATAAGCCCTCCCAACATTCCCCTTAGAAGGTAAAGCTCCCCCGCCCCCGGGTGTCAACCCCCACTACACCCCCATCTCACACCCAACCCCTCACCCTGCATATCAAGTAGCTGCAAGACTAGGCACATACTCTCCTACTGAGGCCAAACAAGGCTGTCCATTTAGGGATGCGGGATCCACAAGCAGGCAGGTAGACAACAGACTCATTGACAGCTCCTGCTCCAGTTGTTTGGGGGATCTTCATGAAGACCAGGCTGCTCATCTGCTACATATATGCAGAGGTCCTAGAGCAATTCCATGGTCATTCTTTGATTGGTGATTCAGTCTCTGGGAGTCCTCAAGTGTCCAGGTTAGTTGACTCTGTTGATTTTTCTGTGGAGTCCCTGTACCCTTCGGGCCCCTCAGTCTTTCTTCCAATTCTTCCATAAGACTTTCCCACCTGGGGATCCACCCTATATATAGTTACCAAACCCAGACACTATTGTGGATGCCAATAAGTGTTGCTGACAGAAACCTGATATAGCTGTCTCCTGAGAGGCTCTGCCAGTGCCTGTCTAATACAGAAGTGGATGCTCACAGCCATCCATTGGACTGGGCATGGAGACCCCAATGGAAGAGCTAGAGAAAGGACCCAAGGAGCTGAAGAGGTTTGCAGCCCTATAGGAGGAACAACAATATGAATCAACCAGTACCCCTAGATCTCCCAGGGACTAAACCACCAACCAAAGAGTTCACCTGGAGGGACCCATGGCTCCAGTCTCATGTGTAGCAGAAGATGGCATTGTGGGACATCAGTGAGAGGAGAGGCCCTTGGTCTTGTGAAGGCTTGATGCCCCAGAGTAGGGGAATGCCAGGACAGGGAAGTGAGTGGATTAGTGAGCAGAGGGAGGAAGGATGGGATAGGGTTTTTTTTTTCTTTTTTTTTTTTAGGGGAAACTGAAGGTACTCTACCTAATTCGTTCTATGAAGCCACAATTACTCTTATACCTAAACCACACAAAGACCTAACAAAGAAAGAACATTTCAGACCAATTTCCCTTATGAATATTGATGCAAAAATTCTCAACAAAATTCTTGCAAAGCGAATCAAAGAACACATCAAAACGATCATCCACCATGATCAAGTAGGCTTCATCCCAGGGATGCAGGGATGGTTCAACATATGGAATCCATCAACGTAATTCACTACATAAACAAACTCAAAGAAAAAAACCATATGATCATCTCACTAGATGTGGAGAAAACATTTGACAAAATCCAACATCCCTTCATGATAAAAGTCTTGGAAAGATCAGGAATTCAAGGCCCATACTTGAACATAGTAAAAGCAATATACAGAAAACCAGTAGCCAACATCAAACTAAATGGAGAGAAACTTGAAGCAATCCCACTAAAGTCAGGGACTAGGCAAGGCTTCCCACTCTCTCCCTACCTATTCAATATTGTACTTGAAGTCCTAGCCAGAGCAATTAGGCAACAAAAGGAGATCAAAGGGATACGAATTGGAAAGGAAGAAGTTAAAATTTGAAATGTTAAAAAAAAAAATAGACTCCTTGAGTGTCATCTGATGTTTGGATGTGAGTCTCTGCATCCCTTTTCTTTGGCTGTTGGATGGAGTCTCTCAGAGGACAGTTTTGCTAGGTTTCTACATCAAATAATTGCCTATAATATTTTAAATTATAGTTACTAAAGTCAGAAGACATAAGACAACGTTAGGAACCTTATCATTAATTAGTAACCAATACTTTTCCTGCTGAGTAATATATTCTCTGAGTTTGAGTTTTTAAATTGAGGTAAATAATGACTAGAGATTTTTTTGAATTCAAAACATATGGTTATCTGAGAGCAATTTCTAACAAGGGAGCTGTGGGTGCCTAGATCTAGAAGGTCACAGGCCTGAGGGATGACTCAGGAAGATGATCTCATTTACAGGTGGGGTCTAGGGAGGTAAATAATTGGGAGGGCATACCCTAGAAAAGAGCATTTGGATTCCATCCCATCCTTTTCCTTTCTCTCCTTTTCTTTTCCTCTCTCCTTCTCTTCCCCTCTTTCTTCCTTTCTCCCCTTGTCTCCTTCCCAGTGGCCATGATGTAAAAAGACTTCTCTGTCACATGGGACATGCTAAACCTGTCCTCCTATGATTTTATTTGGTAACTCAGAGATTCATTACAGTGATGGGAGGCTGATCAACTATGGAGGATGATACATAACTCGGGCCCTAGCTGGGTCACGCCTTTAGCCGACTTCTGTAGCAATATGTAGTTTTGATATATTCCATTCAGAATAGAAGTGAACATTTTTGTGGGCTAACACACAGCTAGATTATAAATGTTGCCTGGTTGTCACTCATATCACAGAAAGTCCAGGTTAATGCAAGATATGTGTGCAATCACATCTTCAAATCATTTTTTTGTCTTAATATTACTCTATTTGGTACTTATATTTCTTTAATCTTAGCATGGAAATATGCTTACTATGTTTCCTTGCCATTCTCAAAATAACATACACACACACATCCATGGCTCATCTGGTGAAACATATATTTTTAATTGTTGTAGTTAATTACTAGTAGGTGTTGTCTTAGTTACAATTTTACTGCTGTGAACAGACACCACGACCAAGGCAACTCTTATAAAGACAACATTTAATAGGGCTGGCATAGAGGTTAAGAGGTTAAGTCCATTATCATCGAGGAGGGGAACATGACAGCATCCAGGTAGGCATGGTGCAGATAGAGCTGAGAGTTCTACATCTTCATCTGAAGGCTCCTAGCAGAATACTGGCTTCTAGAAAGCTAGAATTAGGGTCTTAAAGTTCATGCCCAGAGTGATACATCTTCTCCAACAAGGCCACACCTACTCCAACAGGGACACATATTCTAATAGTGCCACACTCTGAAACAAGCATGTACAAACCATCAAAGGTGTGCTTTGCCATATCCCATATCAGTGACACAAAATGTCAAGTCTAGCCATTCACGATAATAACATCACTTTCAGACCATCATCTGCAGGTCTGAATGCTTTGAGTTGCAGCCATATCTGGAATGTGACTCCTCAGAGATTGCTTTTAGCAGGTCTCCACCTCAGCTTGGGCTCCCCTTTCTTCTCAGGAGAATAGTGTATAAGTATAGCTATTGGAACACTGAACTTCCTGAAAGTTTGCTCAGAACAGAGAAGAAACTGGCCCCTCAACTCTACGTGCACAGGAATAGCCAAGGGAAACTGCTGGGAAAGCTACTAGACAATGAGAACTCAGTCACATGGGAATCCGACCTCCTGAGCATGAAAAGGCCAAGGCCAGTGTGGACATCTGCTAGAAGGTCTTCTGAAAACACCAGCAAGCTTCTGGGTCCAGAATGAGGCTCAGGGTTCCCTATCCTAAGTACCATCCCCTTAGAACCTTTTGTTTGAATATAAGTAGTTTCTTATTTGCTTTAAAAAATATTGAACATAATAGAAAGTGTGACGAGTTATCCATTACCAAGGGGGTGAACAAATACATACATGAAATGAGTCATATAAAATTAAATGAAGTGCAAATACAAGCGCTGCCGTTCTGACATTCTGGAATGAGTGTTTAATAGGGACATTATCCAAATGATCTGTAGAAAATGTGATTTTATTTAAAAGATAAACTGTAGTACTTTATTACTGCATTTCCACTTGCTTATACATTTTATCAACTCTTTTCTTCCACGTCTACAAAATAATCTGCAACCTGGTTTTTCTTTTACCACTTTGGTTGGTTACAAAGTTGCCCAGCAGAAGTGTTTCTAACATGTGGTTGCATGTGCACTTTCCTCTTATTGCCTCCTGCTATTTTGAGTCATTCATGATTGTAGATCTTATTTCAGCATTTCTTTCTAATAAAGCAAATGACACACAAAAGGAATATTTCAGAAATTGTCTTCATTACACAGTGTGCACTTTTAATTTATTTTTTATCTTCCAATTTTAAAGTGCAACATTTTCTCAAAGCTCAGAGGGGAGCCTGGAGAGGATTGGAATGTTGATCCTATTATTCTGCTCTTCTCCTTATCAGACATCCTGACTCAGGTTAGAGAAAGGTAGGTCCTTCCAAGATGCTCACTAACTTGGCTCACAACCTCTCTGGTGAGTATTGGTGAAGGTAATGCTGTCTTGACTCCAGTGACAGATCATTCCTCCTTTGCCTGTATCAGTTATGTCCAGATCTTCAGAACCCAGAACCTGTAAGATTCCCTGACTTAGGGAAATTGACTTGTAGTATAGAAGTGATGTTGGTAGCTGTCAGACTGTAAAGTGGACTTTACCAGAGTTGTCCAAATCGCATCAGCCTGAGCACAAGTATCCTTAGAAGGGAGAGCAAACCCAAGACAGAGAGAAACAGAGGTAGTTACAGAATCATCTATGTTACTGAGTGTGGGAATGGGGGAGAGGTGGTGAGCCAAGGACTGTGAGTAGCCTCCACATGCTGAAAACAAGAGGAAATGGGTCCTTCCCCAGACCCTCGACAGCATGCTCTTGCCATCACATTTGCCTTAACAAGGGAAATCAACAGCAGATTTTAGGTCTGTGAACATGGAGTCAAGGCATTCATATTCTGTGAGGACAAAAGGTTTTGATAACTTACTGTAGCAGTACTAGGAAGGTAACACCTGTGAGGGACTCAGAGAGGAAATAATCCCAAGCTTGGATCCTGCTGTGACGTCTCCACATCAGTTTCTTTCCTTATACACAGATAGCAACCTGGAACAATGAACTTTTCCTACTGGGAATATCAGAAACTGCTTACTTCACACACCAGCATTAGGCTCACCTGCATTCCAGGTGCTACTCTGTGTGCCAAGGACACTCACATGAGGGCCACCCACCTCACAATCTCATTTCAGTGGTCCACATGGTTGGCACTTGGCTGAAAATGTATGTATGATGAGGGTTAAGAGATGAGTTAATCTATGTGTATAAATGACTTCATGCTTTTCTCTTAGGAAGAAAACATTATAATCACAAATGTACTTCTGATTTAGAATTAAGTAATAATTAACCTATGTCCTGTGTACCTGACAGTTAACGGTGTCATGTGTTCAACTGGAGGCAAATGGCAAGAGCTGCTGGAGGACAGGATGGACGTGGTGGAATGGTGGGCATTCAGCTGTGGAGATGCTTTAGTGTGATACGGGGATGGGAGTCTGTGTGTGTGTGTGTGTGTGTGTATGTGTGTGTGTGTGTGTGTCAGCTGTGTTTATACACAGACAGCTGTGTGCACAAGTGTATGTTTACATAGACATCTGTATGAGTACAGTTGTCAAAGGATATGCGTGTGTATTCCCAGGTCTGTCTGCTGTCTGTCTGTCTGTCTGTCTGTCTGTCTGCTGTCTGTCTGCCTACCTACATCTATGTATCATCTATCTATCTATCTATCTATCTATCTATCTATCTATCTATCTATCTATCTATCTACCTACCTACCTATCTATCTATCTATCTATCTATCTATCTATCTATCTATCTATCTACATAATCTATGTATAGTTATCTCTCTGGGAGTACATGTAATGTTGTCCATAGCCTGTTCATCATGATGATGGAAGGAAGGCACCCTCAGCTTCCTGGGGTACCTAGGACAGTATAGATTTGTCTGTGTCCAGCTCAGGGTCATCTCCTTTCCCTTCTCATTTTTTTTTTACTATTGCTATTTTCCCTACAATTACAAATATTTTAGTTGCCACTCTTTCTCAGTCCACACCTGAGTTGAGTGCTTCATGAAGAACAGTAGCATATTTAACTCCAAGATATACAGGCTCAGAAGCCTAGCTGCATAGGACCAGCATCTTACCTAGTTTCTTGAGTGTCTCCTGGTACATTCTAGCATAGTGGTACAGTTGAGGGGTCTTATGATGAGAGAGAGACAAGAAAAGAGAACTCTGATGAAGATACCCCTGTGAAAGCATCCACAGCCTCCTGAGATGATGATACTCCATCACCCAGACACTTCTGAGGCTCACCACTTCTCAGTGGTGTCTCATTAGGAATACAAGCCATAGAACTCTCCAGATCCCTTGGTGTCACTCAGATGTTTGTCAGTAGAACCTCATGTAAAAAACAATGTACATATTTATCATGGTCACATAATCAGGGCAAAGCTCCACTATGTGCTGTTTTGAGCATTCCAGCCACTCTCTGTGGTTGGCATCACCTATGCTTGCTAGTAGACTATCTTATGAAGAGTCTCCACCCTTGACCACCAACTTGGACAAAGGAAGTACAGGAAGGATAGGAAAGCTGCATTACTAACCACACCTACTGACTGGGTGTCTTACTGAATGCAGAAGCAGCACCCAGAGCTGCAAAAACTGCTGATCCCAAGATAAAAGTGCAAACATTCCCTGTTGGAGACATTCAAGCTCGCTTTTTGTCTGTCTCTGGAGGACATGTTCCTCCCAAACCAGCACTGGTGAAAAGATCAACATTATTGGTAATACATATAAAGCAAATGGCCTCTAGAGATGTTACATTTTTATAAGCAAAGACTATGGTGAAGATCACATGGTAGTTGTGGTGTAAGACAATTTCCTGAAACCTACTGTTTCTCCAGAGGAGCTGGTGGAGTAGTAAGGTTGCAGACTCCACGAACCCTGTCATTCACTCCTATCTCAGAGTCTGCAGTGTAAATCCCAGACTATTATTGGCAAGTGTATAATGTTAGACATATTGTAGACACAAGAGAGGTGAGGTCATGTAATAGTCATAGGTAGAAAGGAATATTCACAAAGGCTCATCGAAAGGACTAATAACATATGCTTCCAGGGTGAGAAGACCTTCCATACTTCCCCATGGGCGTGTGCATGTTTAATACTAGCATCAATTTCAAGAATATTAGCGTAAGAAGCATGTCTCTCAACTCTATATTTTATTTTATTTTTTTGAGTCATGGTTTCTCTGTATAGCCCTGGCTATCCTGGAACTCACTCTGAAGACCAGGCTGGCCTCGAACTCAGAAATCCGCCTGCCTCTGCCTCCCAAGCGCTGGGATTAAAGGCGTGTGCCACCACCGCCCGTCAACTCCATATTTTATCAAGCAAAATTCATTGACTGTTATCCTAACTGGAGCTGAGGTTGTCATTTGACAGGAAATCGTCTGGGCAATGTAAATTTTCTTGCAAAGTGTTTAGTTTGTTTTTTTTTTTATAATATTTTGTTAGTTTTGTTAAATTTTTAGCAAAATCCATTCAGGATTAAAAATGAAAAGTGAGAGGAAAAATTTAAATGTTAAAAGATGCTTTACAGAGAAGGCCCCTTGACATTCAGCCTGTGAGCTGGAGATTTCATGCCTTTGATTCATGAGGGGCTTGTTCTACTGAAATTGACTTAGAGTTTCAGTGAGGGGCTCCCCACCCTGTTGTGGATCTGGGAGATAGAGTGTTCCAGAATGGCAAACTGAGGACGATCTCTGCTAACAATCTTCTGTGCAAAGACCACTCATGGACACACAGCTGATGCCCACAGATTGCAGTCAGACCAACATGTGGCTTTTACAAATCCAGCGTCATGGTATAATTCACTCCAACAGGAAAAGACTAGAGGCAGCTCACTGTAACCTGAGTTATACACTGGAGACTGATCTCAGCCTTCACAGTGGCCATCCGTCAACATCCTGCCAATTGGAACTTCCAGTGAGGAGAAATGTACGGCATCACCTCAACCCACCACTAGAGTGCTAATAACTTTGATTTGGTGACTGTGATCTCTAGTTTTTACTCCTCAGACACATTCCTTGCTAATTCTTCACAGGCAGGCAGCATCAAAGTCCTATTTGGTGTGACAGGGGCTGGGCTTACTGTCAGCTAGATGGAATTTTATTTTCCCAAGTTTATGCTCTGCAGGAACATCTTTGATGTCTGCTTTAGCCAGATTTGCTTAGGGAACGACTCCGAGGATAAGCAGAACATTGAAAATACATTTCAGAGGCTGGAGAGATGGCCCAGTGGTTAACAGCCAGGATCACAGCTGTTCACAATTCCAGTTCCAGGGGATCTAAAGTCCTCTTCTGGTCTGTGCAGCCAACCATGCAACTCACGCACACACCCCAACACAAACGCACATGCACATACACATAATTAAAAGTAAAACAAGTCATTAACAAAATTCCAAATACATTTCAGTCTCCATCATTCAGCAACATTTTATAACTCCCCCCCCACAACTCCACAGGTACATTCCACATTACATAAGCACTGGGGAAATTGTAAATATTAAACAAACAGGGGTGCTTCTTCAAAGGAAGAGATGAATAACCTGTTTTCTGCCCAGAGGCTAAGAACAGAGGTGGCTAGTGTTCTAGATGTCCTCTGTGCTATCTGTGTATGGCTAGGGGATCCTCCAGGCTCCCACATACAGGATCAGAGATAGTCAGTAGTCTAGGTGTCCTCTACACTAGCTGTAACCATGCCTCATTGTGCACACGGGACTGTGTTACACCAGAAACCGTTACCCCCAAATTGTACTTTATTTAAATGTGCCTAAAATAAACTGCTCAGTGCGAGGCTCTATGAGTTCGAACCGGTCCTGGCTCCTGAGTCCGGCTGAATGGGTCCTTCTTGCCTCACATGGATTGTTATTCTTTAGGCTCTGAGGTTTTCAGACAACCCCACCGTTTTCAGGGCTGAACATATGGCACTGGATAACCAACTGGCATGTTCATACCTGCAGAAGACTGCTTTCTCCCTTGCTCACCTAATGGATCTTAGAGAAGAACCTACAAGCAGCACTTTCTTTCTCTCTTTTTTTTTTTTCCGATGCAATCATCATGAGGTTTTTAATAATCCAGTATACTGCCGGGCAGTGGTAGCGCACGCCTTTAATCCCAGCACTTGGGAGGCAGAGGCAGGCGGGATTTCTGAGTTCGAGGCCAGCTTGGTCTACAGAGTGAGCTCCAGGACAGCCAGGGCTACACAGAGAAACCCTGTCTCGAAAAAAAAAAATCCAGTATACTGGGGGTCATCTCACATTCAGGCAAAGGCAACCAGAAGGAACAAAAGCACACACTTTTTACACCTTCCCAGAACATAGGTTTACAGCATGAGTTGGCTATCTCTCTTTGGTGGAGTTCATTGTTCTTTGTTTCCATTGAGCTTTGTACCCCAGGTAAGGAGATACCTTAGACAGTAGGAGGGATGGGGGGAGATCCACCCCCTCCTGGGGACGTTTCCTGGAACCGGGCATTACTCCTTGCAATTAGGGCATCTCTTAGGGATGGATGTTTGCTCAGTAAACCCTTCTGAAGCTGTTTGTCTTTCAGCTTGGTGGATATTCCTGCCTCCTTGGTATTTTTATGAGGTGTCCCTATTTGCTCAATTCTTACATTGGAAATGGGGACTCTAGCAGGATTTGCAGCCTAAGAGCCAGAAGTGTTTTTTAGGGGCTAAGGAGAAGGGTTCACTCACCTGTGTTTCCTGATGAATGTCACAGGATATTTTTTCTCTGTTAGTGGCTATGGTAGTTTGAATGGTGAGATGGCTAGTTTTATGTGAATGTAACACAAGCTAGAATCATTTGCGGAGAAAGAACCTCCATTGAAAAACCTGTGGTATCTTTTCTTGATTGGTGATTGGTGTGGGAGGACCCCGATCGCTGTGGGCAGCACCACCCTGGGAGGTTGCTGGGCTCTTTGCTGGCAGAACCAGGCAAGAGAGAGAGAACCAGGTCCAGCAGAGTCTCTCCGGACTGTTTACATTTCTTTCTTTATATATATGTATATACATATGTATATATATGAGTACCCTGTAGCTGTCTTCAGACACACCAGAAGAGGGCATCAGATCCCATTACAGATGATTGTGAGCCACTATGTGGTTGCTGGGAATTGAACTCAGGACCTTTGGAAGAGCAGTCACTGCTCTTAACCACTAAGCCATCTCTCCAGCTCCCAAACAGCACTTTCTTAAACCAGCATCATCCCCAATTATAGTTTAAATATTTGTCCTTATAGCCATAGATAAAAGATGGGGTTTTTATATGTCCATTGCCTCTGATGAAGAGGGCTAGTGAAATAGAAAAATAAGTCATCAGTTAACATAATTCTGGAGCAATATTCCCTTTTAAAGTTGTAAGGTAAGTGTGGAGGAAAATCTTGGTTCATTCTAATGTTCCTGATCAGATGTCTGAAGCTGTGGCATCTATCTTGCAAATGAGCGGACTGAACGGTCATGCAAATACCAAGGTACTGAACTCCCATCTCAAGGAAGCCAAGAACTTTAGAACGAGCAAATATAGTTGTTCAAAATTTGGAGCGACAAATTCTTGTTTATTCTGGTTTTGACCATTTGTCTTCCCCCTCCTCTTTGTTCATGCTCTATATTGCCAGTACCTTATTAAATATTATTTTCAGTGATCCAAGTATGGCTTTGTTCACTTGATTTTGTGTGCCATTAATCTTGTTTTGCTTTCAAAATCACGTTCTTTCTTGAACCTAAATGTAATTTATTGTTTTGAGTTTTAAGATGAAATAGACAATTTTCAGTCCTTCCTCAAAAATATGGACATTTGGGTTGTAATTGTCCTGTAACATCGCTTTGTCAACATTCTGTGAGTCTTAATGCACAATATTATTATCAGAATTCAGGTCAAGACTTTTAAATGCTCTTTGTGGTTTCTTTTGGTGCATTTTGGGATATTTATTCTGCTTGATTTTTGTACATCTAGGAACTTTCTAGTTATTCTGCATAGTTCCTAATGTCTACTCTCATCAGACACAAAATATCCAAAATGATTCTAACCTTTGTCATTTTTTGCAGATTTCTTTACTGATAACTATGTGGATACTTCTGGAACACACTTTATTTGGCACATAAAGCATGTAAATTATATCAATAAAGGGGACAAAACACTTTTTATGCTATTTAAGAAAGGTTTTGTGCATTGTGTGGTTGATTTGCTACATACCCACCCTTCTCATGTGCATACTCTATCCATTGTTGAAAGATATATTTTAAAGACTTTCCATTTGATTTTTTTTATATTATCCTTTAATTGTCTTTCCTGAATCTTAAATCTCTGTAGGTTTTAAGCTTGTGAAAAGTTCCTATTGGCTTAACTATTGATCTATATGAAAGGTGACTTTGTAATGTCTAATAACATATCTTTAAAACATTTTATGGATATCACATAATCTGTTTTAGTCTAAGTAAAGAGCCTCTCTCCTTCTAGCTCCCAACAACCACCACCTACTTTGTCTCTTTCACTTTGAAAAATTTAAGTACTACCTGTCAGTGACGTCATAAGTTCTCCATCTTTGGAACTCAGCTTACTTCACTTAGAATAATGCCATGTACACGACTTTCTCTGTCCTATAGGTTGGAATTTCCTCTCTTTCTATGGATAATAGCTTCCTTGTGTGTATGTCACACTCTATATGTATTCACAGATGAACAGTGGACATAGGCAGTTTAAGAGTTTTACATATTGTGAATAATACTTCTTTGAAAATGAGGGCAGAAAGATGTATTTAAGACTGTGTTCAATTACTTCACTGCTGGTGGGATTGCAAACTGGTAGAACTACTCTGGAAATCAGTGTGGCGGTTCCTCCAGAAATTGGACATAGTTCTACCAGAGGACCCAGCTATACCACTCCTGGGCATATACCCAGAAGATGCTCCAACATGTAATAAGGACACATGCTCCACCATGTTCATAGCAGCCTTATTTATAATAGCCAGAAACTGGAAACAACCCAGATGTCCCTCAACAGAGGAATGGATACAGAAAGTGTAGTACATCTACACAATGGAGTACTACTCAGCTATTAAAAACAATGAATTTATGAAATTCTTAGGGAAATGGATGGATCTGGAGAGTATCATCCTGAGTGAGGTAACCCAATCACAAAAGAACACACATGGTATGCATTCTCTGATAAGTGGTTATTAGCCCAGAAGTTTGGAATACAGGAAGAACAGCCCACAAACCACAAGAAACTTAAGAAGAAGGAAGACTAAAAGGTGGACATTTCATTCCTTCTTAAAAGGGGGAACTAAATACCCATGGAAGGAGTGGCAGAGATTAATTATGGAGCAGAGACTGAAGGAAGGACCAGCCAGCCTAAATATAGCTATCTCCTGAGAGGCTCTGACAATACCTGACTAATACAGATGTAGAGGCTCACAGCCATTCATTGAACTGAGTACACGGTCCCCAGTGAAGGAGTTAGAGAAAGGTTCTATGGAGCTGAAGGGTTTGCAGCCCCTTAGGACGAACAACAATATGAACTAACTAGTACCCTCAGAACTCTCAGGGACCCAACCACCAACCAAGGACTATACATGGTGGGACTGAATGTTTTGGCAGCATGTGTATAGTAGAGGATTGCAAATTCGATCATCAATAGGAGGAAAGGACCTCAGCCTTGTGAAGGTTTTGTGCCCCAGTGTAGGGGAATGCCAGGGCCAATAAGTGGGAGAGGGTGGGGTGGCAGGCATGGGGAGGGGGGAGGCAAAAGGGGTTTGTTCTTGTTGTTTTTGTTCGTTTGTTTGTTTGGTTGGTTGGTTTTTGGAGGGGAACCTAGGAAAGGAGAAATTTACATGTAAATAAAGAAAATATCTTAAAAAAAAAAAAAGACTGTGTTCAGAGGGCTGAGGAAATAACTTCGCCTGGGAAATTGCTTATTGTGCAAAATTACGGACCTGAGTTTAGATCCAAACTACCTATGTAAGAACAAAAAAACAAAAACAAAAACAAAAAACCAAAACAAAAGAAAAAGTAAAAGAAAACAAATAAACAACCAAAACAAACAGAAAATCTGAGTGTGGAGGTTTTTTACCAGTAACCAGAGCACTGTGGAGGCAGAGGAACAAGGAAAGTCTGTCCAGCTAGTGAACTCCAGTCTCAGTGAGAAACCTTGTGAGAACAGTTTCAATTTTACACTTCTGGTCTCCATGTACATGTATAAACATACACATAAGCATGCACTCAGGAGCACACACACACACACACACACACACACACACACA
>JADRCD010223325.1:0-13678 GCA_019843815.1 Montemys delectorum
GCCTTGTGAAGGTTTTGTGCCCCAGTGTAGGGGAATGCCAGGGCCAATAAGTGGGAGAGGGTGGGGTGACGGGCATGGGGAGGGGGGAGGCAAAAGGGGTTTGTTCTTGCTTTTGTTTGTTTGTTTGTTTTGAAGGGGAACCTGGGAAAGGGAAAATGTACATGTAAATAAAGAAAATACCTAATTAAAAAAAATGACCCCCGTAGACTCATAGGAAGTGGCACTATTAGAAGGAGTGGCCTTGTTGGAGTAGGTGTGGCCTTGTTTGAAGAAGTGTGTCACTGAGGAGTGGGCTTTGAGCTTTCAGATGCTCAAGCCAAGTCCAGTGTGTCTTGCTCTTCTGGCTCTCTGTAGATGCAGATATCAAACTCCCAGCTACTTCTCCAGCACTGTGTGCCTACATGCCACCATGCTCCCACCATGATGACAGTGGACTGTAAGATAGCTCAAATTAAATGTTTTTCTTATAAGAGTTTGTATAGTCATGGTGTCTCTTCACAGCAATAGAAACCCTAATTAAGACAGTGTCCAGCATGTGACTCCCAACATTTAAATCCGGACAGGCCAGAATGGTTGGTGTTTGAGGTCCTGGGTATTTGATGTGAGTCATGCTGTATGTAATTTTTCCTAATGAAACCTCTGTCATTCAAAGGAGGGAAGCTCCTTTGTTTCAGGTTGTAGTTTATTTTATTTTATTGCCATCCACTGATTCCATTGTTTGTTCAGAATAGAGACACTTTTTTTTTTTTTATTTAGGAATGCTTTTTAAAATGGGTGGACACTAGGCACCGGTTCTCCTTTTAATCTCTGAGCGATAGCTTCTCCTCCTTCCCCTTGAAGGTCGTTGAAATGGCTTTTCCCCACCAAGCAGGGGCAATTCATTGGAATAACAGTAGAGTGTATTATTTTTGTTAGGGTTCCATGAAAAGAGAACTGTATTGAAGAGTGTGTGTTGGTTAGTTTCTGTTAATTTGACACAAATTAGAGTCACTGGTGACAGGGAAATTCAACAGAGGAGTGCCTCCATCAGATTGGCCTCTGGCATGCCTAGAGGGCATTTCCTTGCTTAGTGACTCATGTGGGAGGATCCAGCCCACTGTGGACAGTGCCATTCCTGGGCAAGTGGGGCTGTGTTCTACAAGAAAGCAAGCCAGGAATCAGTAGTCCTCCATGGTCTCCATTTTAGTTTCTGCCTCCTGCCTTGAGTTCACTTTATGATAGACTGTTAGCTGCAAGAGGAAATAAACCCTTTCCACCCCAAAGAAGGAAACAACATTGCTTTTGGTCAGTGTTTTTAATTACTGAGATAGAAAGGCAAACTAGGTCAAAGAGGTTTTGGTAGAGGGTACTCATTGCCTGGCAAGTAGAGCTTCTACTAGTAAGGGTTGAATGCTGCACAGTGCACCATTTAGAGATGGAAGCATTGGACTCTAGAAGAAACAAACTTGATAACTGGAGTAAAAAAAAATATAAGGACCAAATTCAAGATTTTCGACAGGTGGCTATGAATAGTCCCATACAGGGGAGCAACCAGGACAAACATGATCAGAAATTCATTTTAAAGTCCTACTAGTCAAATCCTCTTTTTCTTCTTTGTTCTGAAAAATTGTTGGTGTAGTTGTTGATAATACAGAGATTTTATTGTCTGGATTTGTTGATGTGAAGGCAGCATTCTTCGCTTATCATGGTATAAGTTCCACTCTGTGTAGTGGCCAGCAAATCTAGCACCTGCTGGTTTTGAAGTATAGCTGCTATAAGAGAATTTACCAGTTCCTCTATTAGTGTCAGTTCTTGGGCTAGTGCAATGTGTGTATGTGTGTGTGTGTGTGTGTGTGTGTGTGTGTGTATGTTGTGAGATAGAGAGAGAGGAAGAAAAACAGAGAGAGAAGAGAGAGAGAGAAAGAAAGAAGGATATTCTTTGAGCAGTAGAACGGAGTTCTTTAGACTCTTCTCCAATTTCTGAACTCATGGAGAGAGAAAGCCAAACACCATTAAAATGCAAGAATGATGCTCTTTCAGCTTGGACCAGAGAATTATGTGGTTTTAGGGCTATGAGAACATAATTAAATGTGATGAGTGCCAAAGTCCTGGTTCCTGTGTAGTTTTTTTGGGAGGCAGAGACTAGATATTGGCAAGAAAGTGTGTACATAGTTCTCAGGACAATAAAAAGGAAAGATTAAACTGTAGAGTGTTTCCAATAGTGTCCAGAGGGTGAGTTCATACTTCCTCATAAGACTGGAGTCTCCCTGTAGAGGGAGAAAACATAGAAAGGGCTTCAGACATGGAGAGCAGGTTATGAGAAGGTTATAGCCTAGTTCTCTACTGAGCACGCAGTCTGTATACTTTTTGCAATTGTCAGTATTTGTGTTGTCAGGTTGGGTAACAAACATATGGCTCTTTAGAGACTATGGAACTAGTGAACTTGGATATATGGACTTCCAATGAAAGATTGTTGAGGTGATGGGCCTGTTCACTTTCAGAATTATGTAATTAAGTTTGTCCACATCTATGCCTACCATGGAGATCTCAGGGTTTAGATAGGAGTAGCTTTGGAATGAGGAAAGTTCAATAGTTTTCATAGCTTCAGAGAGCTCTCACCTCTGCCCCCAACAGGCCCAGCTGTATTGATTACAAAAGGGACCATGTTCCTCAAAGGAGATTGCTCAAAGACTGATGCTGATATCTCAAGGAAGATCCTTTAAGAGATTGCTTTCAATGCAATTATAAAGACTGGCAATAGGGTGCTGTTTGTTGGCAGACAACATGTCCTTGGACTTTGGGAAACAGATATACATAGAAACCAGGAGAAGCTGGCAGTCGAGGTAACCTCCTATTAATGCAATGTTGATTCAAGTCCAACCATTACCAAGAGTCTTCTTATACTGATTGAGTACAATTAAGGTATCATTGATGACTGAACAGTAAAGATGCATTAAGAAGCTCAATAAAGGAAGAAAGAAGAGTAAAAGAACTTTAAAGTTTGGCTTCCTAAAATTGTTGAGGGAGACAGAAGGGAAGTCAGCTTGCTAATGCAGTGATCAAGTAGAGGCAAGAACCAGTCCCCATTTTCATTGAGAGATGAGGCTCGATGGTGTTGTAAAGAGCTTTTTCATTTTTCGGGATCAAAGTCATCCCATTCCTTAAGAATACCTCACAGAAGTAAGTCTGAAAGAATGAGACAGGGTATTGCTGACTCTACTTCTTAATGAGTATCTCTCTTTAGAGAAAGGAGTCTAAGATCTAGAAGAAACTCACATTGCAAATTTTAAAAAAAAAGTCTCTACACTCAAAATGACCTGATACTGGGGCCAAAGTTAAAAGGCAAAATCACTGGGCCATTTCAGAATGGGGACAATGTTTCAGTGTGGCATGTAGGGAACTCCTCTCATGCGTAAGATAAACACTGCTAGTTTAGAAGGGCTTGTTGGAAGAGAACTGACTGCAATACAGGAGATAATTGCACACATAGCATGGTTGTGGCCATCCTAGTTTGATTCTAAAGCAGGGAAGGTAGTGGAATGGACCACTGATAAGGTGAGGTTCAGGCTGGCTAGATAAAGAACTCATTCTTTAGACCAAAATAGAAAGAGATTGTGCTTAGTTAGCTCATTGCAAAGGCAGCAATGTGTGGTAGTAACAGAAGAACACCTGTGTACGCTCACTCTGCTGTCCCATTGTGAGTGCAGAACAGACTGGAGGCTTTTCCATTTTGAAGAGTTTCTGAACCAGGATTTCATTGGAGAATCGTCCCTGTTGTGGTTTCTCAATTGCTGTCTTCCTTTTACGCTGTGGAGGTGCCCATATTTCTTCAGCTATGTGGGTGACTGTATAATCGTTGTATAATGAGCTGGGTTCTAGGAACTTTTGTGTCTGTGGTGTTGAGTGTCAAGGGGGATACTTTTCTGATGTTTCTTCCCAGAGGTAGTTACTCTGTAACAAATAATGGGGCCAACTTACTCGAGAACTAGTTATTACTTATCTTGAGACTATGTATACAGAAGATGTATTTGTTGGCTGAATAGAAGGGTGATAATTTTTTTGAATTTTCAAATATTTATAATAGCAGCTTGCTTGTGATCACAATCTGGTTTGATGTCTATTAAGTATTAAAATTGTCTTTCTTCCCTACATGTCGCTCTTACTTAGTGTTCTTTGGCTGTGAAGAGACACCATGACCAAGGCAAGTCAAAAAGTGTTTAACCGAGGGCTTGCTTAAAGTTTCAGAGGGTCAGTCCACAATTATCATGACAGAAAGTAGACAGTCCTGGGGCTGGACCAGTACGCAAAAACTTTACCTCCTGATCCTTCTCCCAATTCTTCCCAAGCAATTCATTAATAGGGGCTAATCATACAAATGTATGATCTTGTGAAGGCCATCCTCATTCCAGCAATCACACCTTCTTAGTTAGGGTTTTATCGCTGTGATAAAACACCACAATCAGCAGCAACTTGAGGGAGAAAATGGTTTATTTCATTTACACTTATAAATCATTGTCCATCATTGTAGGAAATCATCAGATGGCAACTCCAGCCAAAAACCTGGAGGCCATGGAGGAGGACTGCTTACTGGCTTGCTCAGTCTACTTTCTTATAACACTCA
Organism: Montemys delectorum; assembly: GCA_019843815.1. Classification (NCBI taxonomy): domain Eukaryota; kingdom Metazoa; phylum Chordata; class Mammalia; order Rodentia; family Muridae; genus Montemys; species Montemys delectorum. The sequence goes on from JADRCD010223325.1 coordinate 4,601, forward strand.
ACATCACCAGTCCAGGAGTGACACTGCTCACAGTGAGCTGATGCCTTACACATCAATCATTAATCAAGGAAACACAACACAAACCATCTTGGTGGGCATATTTCCTCAATTGAAGTTCTTTTTTTCTAAGTCTAGTTTGTGTTAGCATGACACAAACTATCTAGCACACTATTCTCATGGAGTCTTTAAAAAAAAGGCTTGGATGGTACTTGTTTATTCACTTCCTATATCTACATATGTATGTATGTATGTATGTATGTATGTATGTATGCATGTATGTATGTATGCAGGTATGTATGTATCATCTACCTATCTGTCTGTCTGTCTGTCTGTCTGTCTGTCTGCCTGCCTATCTATCTATCTATCTATCTATCTATCTATCTATCTATCTATCTTCCATATATCATCTCCCCTTTGCCATTTGTTTCCATTTCTGTTGTACCACCTTGCCTGTCTTATTTATCTGCTTTTGATTCTTGTTTCCTTTCTCTGTGTACAGTCTCCTCACAGTCAGCCATAACTAAAGTTGTGACATTCTTAAAGTCCCAAATTATCCCACTTTATGCCTGTAAATAAAGCAACGTTCTGTGAATGCTAGGTGGTCTGGTCATTTTCTGACTTGCATACTTTAAAGCTCTGCCTCTCTTTTGCCTGTACATTATAGTCCATCTGGGCTAGTCTTTCATTTAGTTACCTAAATGAATCCCTACCCAAAGATTTTCCGTATGCCACTTATTTGCTCTAGAACTTTCCCACATGTTACTACTCAGCAGGGCTAAACCTATCTTTCAGAGAGGTTGTCTTCACCACACAGGTGATGGTGATATATGTCAGTCTCCTCAATTTGTAGCATTACACATTTATTCTAATTACAGTGCCTGCCATCATTAATAGCTATTTCTCCTGTCCTTGTTTCCCATGAAGAGAAAAAGAATTTTCCCTTCCATTACTGGAAACCATCCCAATGTTCTCTTAGCATCTGAGACATGGTGGAGCTCAGTAGCTGTTTGTTTACTAAATGGATCTCCACTGAAGTTCATTTCCAAAGGAAATGTCTCTGAGTGACTTCCCCCCCCCCCCCACCATTTTGTGCTTTCTCCTGTTAAGAGGGCTGGACCACCACTGCAGAGATGTATTTAGAGCATTCAACGTGCCAGGGAACAGCACCATTTCAGTGCTTAGAAGCCTGTGAATCCCATTTGAGAGCTGTTTTCTTTTGACTAGCTCTCTGTTAGTTAAATTACAGATCCAACGGGCAAGGCCCGCGGCATTGCCATGCCTGGTGGCATGCTGGGTAGACTGGGCATTGACTAGCAGTCAAGAGAGCTCTGCTCCATCTGTTAGGCCATCAGCTGCTACCCAGCTAGCATTACGAGTCAGTTCTCTGCTGGAGGGAATGGGAATGGGAATGGGAGGGGGAGTTGGGCTCCCACTTCAGTAAGATGGATAGTGGTGCTAGACTCATTCTGTTTGTGGTTGAAGAAAGTGCTCGGCCGTGGCAAGTTACTAAGAACGAGGCAGGCCACCGGTACACATTTTACTGTAGAAGTTCAAGAAAGAATGATTTTAATGAAATAGAGACTTGTGAAGCGTGTAACTGTGCAAGCAAGATTGCTTGTAGGTAAATAGATTTGTAGTCTTTTTTGGAAAATGTTTTCTACCTTATTTTATGTTTCTGCTTCGGTTGCTTAAAAACACGGGTGGGTAGTTTTATTTTTCAAATGCCTTTAACCAACACATTGATGAGCCTTAATACCATTACTGAGCACAGCAGAAGATCAAGCTGAACAGTGTACTTAACGAGGCACCGAGTGCCCAAAATACCAGGATTTTAACAGGGAAGTTGTCCACCTTCTCTGCTTCTCTCCCAAGGTCTTTTTAGTTTGTGGGAGTAAACAAATTTTTCTTCCTGTACACTGCAAGGTTGTTCCTTGTTTGTGATTTGATATTTAGCTCTGATTAATTAAAGAGCAGTTCTTTCCCTGTGACCTTGGCAGTTTCTCCTTGCTGCGGATCAGCTGTGGCACACTCCACTTCAGCTCCTCAGTCTGTGGCTTCAGTGGAAACTGTGTGACCTGTGCTGTTGTCTTTCAGGAACTTTTAGTGTCCAGCTCAATACCGGAAGGTGAGCCAGCTCAGTTGTCTCTGAAGTCACTTTTCTACTTCCCTTCCTCCACACAGCCTCTGAAAATGCTGCAGAAGCACTTGTGGTCATCGACCCATAAGCCACTGGTTCAATGTGAAAAGAATCAAGGGCTTTGAGCTGCTCTCTTCCTGCTCGGCTCCTGTCAGTACTCCAAAGGAGAGGAGTGTGCATTCCTCATGGATGAAAGGAGAGAAACAGAGATTTTTCTGAGTCCCATCAGGAAACGGTGACTCAAGTTTGAGTCCACAAGCTTGAGCATCCTGCCCATGGGTCAAGGGCAGTGTTTAAAGAATGGCCCCCTTAATGTCCCTCAATCTTTATGTGACCATCTTCAAGATGCCCAGATCAAAACCAACTTTCTGTTTCTAAAATCCCATTTCTGCACTCTTTACCTAATATTTGTCAGGATTTCAAAAAATGTGCTGAGCTTAATTAAAAGTCTCTGCAACATCTCATGTCTGGTCCAGTTTACTTTGTCTAGACTAGGGCCCAAGAATCCTAATTTTAATAGATTCTCACAAATTTCCTCAAACAAAAGATATCTGAAATCCATTGGAGTGGATGAAGCTTCAGGCTCAGTGCAGGACTCAGGAGAGACTCAATACCATCTCTTTCATTCCATCCCTACCGATGTGTATTAACTTCTGCTGTTTTTGCTTATGAAGAGGAAAAGATTAGGAACCAGGATAAAAGTGAAAAGTCCACTATCTCTTTCAGTATACCCTTCAGAGAATTTCTTCTTGAGATGATTCCTCTGTACATGGCCACAAAATACTTGCTGTTAGAGCTTCTAGTTTTCAGAAAGAAGGTGGGTCAGGAAACATTATTATGGGGCACTGTGATCTAGTGATTCAAACATCAAAGGGACTATTACAACCACCACAGGAATTCTAAATGAGTTTTTCCTTTAGAGGAGAGTCAGGAAAAAAATCTTCATTTTTAATGCAAAAGAAGCTATCCAGTGTTCTGAATTTTTAAAGCATTTTATTGTTTGAGAAAATTCTTCCTCAGGTTTCACCCTTGTTCTGGGTATTTCTGAATTTTTGTAAGGCATACAATAAAGAATCAAGTTTGAAGGCAGTGAAGATCAAAGATATGCGTGTAAGGTTATAACACAGCAAAAGTGTAATGTCTCCTGGTTGGGTTTCTTCAGGAGTTAGAGGGCACAGAAGAAGTAATGTCTACCACAGTGGTGTTCAGTCTGTGAGGCACTACCCCCCATGACCCTCTCATAGGGATTGCCCAAGACCATCAGAAAACACAGATATCTACATGTCAATTCATAGCAGTAGCAAAATTTCAGCTAAAAGTGATTTTATAGTTGGGTGTCACCAGAACATGAGGAACAGCATTAAAGGGTCAAAGCACTAGGAAAATTGAGAACCACTGGTCTACCTTTTATCAATTACATCAGTTTATATAGAAAGCCCAAAATTTCCTAAAAATATGTGTTTTGAATAGGTTAATGCTAGAGAAGAATAGGACAGGTGGTTTAGAAAGTTCTTTATAGCTACCATACTGCATGTCTGCGCCTCTACTTTTTAAAAATGTATTTTCTATTATTTATAGTTATATTAAAGAGAATATATCACTTAAATAATGAAGACTATATCAGGTGCTTCCACACGAATTTAATTTTATACTTGCATAAGCAGGGTTGAAGCATTTTTAAGTTTGTAAGCTGATGGGGAACACAGGCATTTGGTTGTCAGATAGCCCATAGCTTTAATACAACATACTGTGAGAGAACCTGAGTGAATGGACTTTTCACCACTGGAAAATGTTAGAACTTTATGCTTAAAGTAACAAAATGTTTACATACTTTTAAAACCATGTGTCTTATAAATTTGATTTAGCTAATGTGATACTAACAGACTAAAGTACACCCCACTGTGTTGAATTATGAACATTTAGTTTTCACTTCTAATTTCGCTTTTATTGATCTTACTGAATTTTCTAAAAGATTAAAACACTATATATATATATATATATATATATATGTGTGTGTGTGTGTGTGTAATTTTCTTTGGCTATAAATGTTAATAAATGAAGATAAGAAAGATAAAAATCAATCTAGGTATGGCAGTGCATATCCTCAATCCCAGCTCTCAAGATGGAGTCAGGAGCCAGCATGGGTTACATAGGAAGACCTATCTTTCTCAACTTCCCCTACCCGCTGCTCCTCTCCTCATTTAATTTTTCTCTTCTTTTTCTTTTTTGGAGAAAACAAATACTATCTGTTCTTTTTTTATTTTATTTTATTTTATTTTTTTGCGAATGAAGGTATGCAATATATGTTTTCTATGTGTGTGCATGTATGGCTGTATAAACAATTGTACATATGTATTTGCAATTGTATAAGCCCAGAGAACAATATCATGTTTCACCCACTTTGTTTCTGAGACAAAGTTTCTCACTGGTCTGAAGATTGCCAGATGTTTGCCAGGTTCTAGGCTCACTGAGTAGAAAGGCCCAGGGATTTGTTTCTGTCTTTCCAGTGTTGGAATTACAAGGGCCTGCTACTGTTTTACAATATGCTTTTGTTAATACAGACACATTGCTGCACATTAGATTTCCAAAGTTTATTTCCGTTGCATGAGTGAAACATTGTATTAATTAACCACTGCTTCTCTAGCACTCCCTCTTACAGTCTCAGAGACCACAGTGGCCTTTGCCTCTTCTACTTTGACATTTTAGATTTATGTATCTGTGAGCCATTTGTTTTTTTGGTTATTTCACTGAGCATAAAGTCCTACAGGTTTATACATAATGTTGCAAAGGTAATTGTATATATATATATATATATATATATATATATATATATATATATATATACACACACATATATATATATGTGTGTGTATACATATACAAATACAAACCCACACATAAACATCAACTGGTTTTTACAAGGATTCCAGAAACTCAGAATAGGGAAAACAGAGTCTCTCTAAGAAATTTCATCTCTGTAAAAAAATTTCACTGAGCACTTGACAGGATCTATTTTAAATCTGAATTGTTTTGAAAAGTATGAAAACTTAATAACATTAAACTTTCTATTCCTGGCATATATTCCAGCTAATGGATATTTAAAAAATTTTTCATTTTCTCAAAATTTATTAATGTATTTGGTTTTCTAGTGTAGAAATCACTCATGTCTTCAGTTAAGTATATTATTAAACCTTTTGTTCTTTTTGATTCCCCTTCTAGTGTAATTGACATTTGAATGGATCATCGTTAATGTCTAGAAGTACTGATTTTTGAGTTTTTTTTTTGTATTTTTAACATTATTAACTTTTTTTTCATTGATTCTAAGAGTTTGTAGCATCTTTGTTTTCCACATGTAAGATTATATCACACACTAAGGGAGATACCTTTAAACTTTTTCTTGGTTTGATTTTAATTTCTTTTTCTTGCCCAGTTTTTCTGTTTGGGGAGGCCTTCCATTAATCTGGTGCCTTTTGACTCTTATTGGAAAAAATCTTCAAATTTCAGCATTGAGTATAATGTTAGCGTGAGCTTCTTATAGTTCACCTTCCTTTGTGTTGATGGTGAGTCCTTCTTTAACAGTGGTTCATTATGGCTAGAGCCAGCCATGGGGATGCTTCTACGTTTACTGTCACAACCATGGTTCTAGCTTCAGTTAAAAGGGAATGGATGGGCACGTCTGCACACAAGCAACCTTCTCCAGGACCATAGACCTGCAAATTTCCTCTGAATCCTGCTCCTTCATTTAGAGCTGGACCCAGGAAGATGGACCAATTACCAGGACAGACCTGCTTTTCTGGAAGTAGTTTTCTTCTGTTTTTGGGATCTGTGACTTTATCAAAACCTGTATCTGGAGTCTCATAAAGTCACATTTGTGGTGGTTAGTAATTCATCTATTCTCTATGGAGAGATGAAGGTTGGAAAAACCTTTATTTTGCCATCTTGCTGACACCAGAAGTTTCCATTTCAGAAATTTTAAGACACAGCATCTTAGGCCACCCTAAGAGGATGTTACATCACTGAACATTTTGTGAAGTGCTGAAATCTTCAAACCAGCTCTAATGGAGAAAGAGAGAGAGAGAGAGAGAGAGAGAGCTTTGTTACTTGACATGTGCTTTCTAACCAGACAATGCCTGCCCCATCAATGCCTAGAGAAAATTCTCACCTCATAATCATTTGTAAAATTCTGGAAGGAAAATTTGAAAAGCTTGTGAACAGCTGCAAGTCAGTCCATGCAGCTATATTAAAGCACATTAACTCAGAAAGCTTGGATTCTATTGGTTAAAAATCCAGAGTCTGCTGAAAGGTTGGTGAAAGTCATTTTATGATGAACACCAGCAGCTCGGAGGTTTGCAGCAAACATTTGGTTTAATCATTTTTCCTCTGCTTGCTCCCTGAAGAGAACTGTCTGCTTCATTTCTATTTCCGCGTTTAGACATTCACGAGGCAAGCTTCATGCAAGTGTGCATGGATTGAGATAGCAGACCTCAGTTTGCTATGGATTAATAGAGTACAGATCAAAGGAAAATGCTAATACGAGGACATGGCAACGGCCGAAGCTGATTTTATTGTGGGTTCCATGTTGTACTTTTTGCTTTGTCAGTGAACAGAATAATGTGCACCTGAAAATGAATGGAGGCTTCAGCACTACAAAGTGACTCCAGTGCAAAGTCAGAGTGAAGAAAATGAGAAAAAGTAGAATCATCAAAAAATGTGTTGGTGTTACATGGAGTTTCAGTTGGACCCCTCATTGTCTTGCCGTAGGCACCCCTCTTGTCAGTACTCTCTTCTTTTGCACCACATGCCTGGCATCTCATACATTGCATTCATTAATATAATTTCAGCTACCGATAATAAGTCCGTTGTTCTCAAAGGGCAAATTTCATTTAGTCACTTTGCCTGGGAGCATATAATGTTGTGTGAATAAGGATGACAGCTAATGCTTTCTTTTATAAGATCCTTTGGCACATGGGGACTTAAAAGAAAAAAATAGCTTTCCATATTGTAATGATATTATACTGCACTTGATCTTAGCCAAAAGGCCGAGAAGCGATTGTAATGATAGTATAATAACAATGATGGCTTTTATTTTCTTTTGCATTATGCGTGTGTGCGTATGCATATGTACATGTAGGTGTGTGTGTGTGTGTGTATGTGTGTTTGTGTGTGTGTACGCACTTGTGAGTGCAGGTGTCTGTGGAGGACAGGAGATAGTGTCATATCTTGTGGAGCTAGGGTTATAGGCATTTGTGAGCCCCGTGATGTGAGTTCTAGGGACCAAACTTGGGTCCTCTGAAAGAGCAGCATACGCTCGTAAGCATTCCACTAATTCTTTACTTCCAACTCTGCTGACTTTTATTTTCATTACTCAAAGGTTACAGCTCTTATTGTTAGCTTTGTGCCAATCAAGAAAAAAAAAATAGGTTCATCGCAGGAACCATGGGTACCATTATGTTGGAGAATATAGAATTCTTCCTTTCAAATGATCAAAACTGTATCCTTTTTTTGTATCTTTAACTTTAGAGGGATACGAATATGAATGCATATAATTATCCCTTTTTCTTAGTTTTCACTAGACAGTTACTTGTCTTAAATAAGTAGATTTTGTCAAAGCATTTTGGGTCTCATCATGTGAGTCTATTACAAAAATATAAAATGCTGCCAAAATGCAAAATGTATAGTTGGCAAAGATTTGACTAATTGGTAGTAGGATGTTGGTAATTGGTGGAAGTCCACAATTAATGAGGAAATGAGTCCATTTCATGTCTTACTGTTTCCAGAGAATTCATAAATGACTCTTTGTTTGGTCCTGTCTCTTTTCTTTCTACTTTACCAGAATTACTTTCTATCCTAAAATACCTGTTAATGCCTCCCAGATAGTTAGAGCAGATTGCTTTATAACGACTAGAAATCCACACGAGTGTAAGGGATCTGTTTATTTTATTCCCTAGTAATGAGAATGTGGCTTAAAGTATGAAAAAATATCTGCATTAACTGCCTGTGAATATTTAATGTTTCCTAATTAGATAAGAAAGTTCCAGTAAAGAATGATAAAAATCAAAATTATCAGAAACTAGATTTTGATATTTAATGGAACAACAATTAGATACCAAAACATAATAGATGTTACATATAAAAAGGGGAGAGAAGCTCATAATTAATCTGGAAAAGAATATATGTATGTGTGTGTGTGTGTGTGTGTGTGTGTGTGTGTGTAATTTGATGTATGAGGCTGGCAGAACCAATGTAGATCGCCTTCAAAAGCAGAGTGGGCAACCAATGGTCCACAATGCACTAAAGAATTTTGCATTGGAAATGGCAGAGGAAGGTCAAAGATGCTGGCTCTTTCAGGATCATTTATCAGATCATCCAATTATAAACATGTTGGGCCGGGTGTGAAATGCCAAAGAATGATGCTAAGTCTAAAGAGGTTTGGGGGTAGACAGAATGACAAATGAACTGGAGTTCACCACATCCATCCCTTTTGGAAACACTGGAGTGGAAAATGCCACTAACATTCATACATCAATAGAGGGAAGGCTCTTGAGACTGTAGCTAGATTTGGACTCCAGCTTTTTTTCCATACAGTTTGGTCAATATCTCAGTTTTCCTATGTTTGTACACTACCTACTTCATACTGTTTTCATATGGAAGTCTATAGAGACACATGGTCATACTTATTTTTATTTAATACTGCCTTCAATAATTTTTGAGAATATCATTTTCTGCATTTAATTGAAGATAAGGAGGAAGAAATTGTTCTCAGAACACACACAATCACTGAGCTTAAACTTGATCAATTTCATTCTTAAATTCTATTTTCAATAAATTATGCCCTCATTTATAAAACTGGTAAGACACAGAATTTCTCAACAAGTATTATTTCAATTTAATTATTCATTTACCCATTATTTAGAACTTATTGTATTCTTAGGTATTCCACA
>JADRCD010223326.1:9172-63388 GCA_019843815.1 Montemys delectorum
AAAGAAAGAAAGAAAGAAAGAAAGAAAGAAAGAAAGAAAGAAAGAAAGAAAGAAAGAAAGGAAGGAAGGAAGGAAGGAAGAAAGAAAGAAAGAAAGAGAGAGAGGGCTGGCGAGATGGCTCATTGGGTAAGAGCACTGACTGCTCTTCTGAAGGTCTTGAGTTCGGATCCCAGCAACCACATAGTGACTCACAACCACCCATAATGAGATTGGACGCCCTCTTCTGGTGTGTCTGAAGACAGCTACAGTGAATTATGCTGGAGCGAGCGGGCTGGAGCTCAATTCCCAGCAGCCACAAGATGGCTCACGGCTATCTGTATAGCTACAATGTACTCATACATATAAAATAAATAAATAAATCTTTAAAGAAAGAAAGAAAGAAAGAAAGAAAGAAACAAACAAACAAACAAACAAACAGAGGAAGGGAGGGAGGGAAGAAAGGAGGGAGGGAGAAAGAGAGAGAGAAATATGTAGAAGCTAAATATAGAGACAGATCTTATTAGACTTTTAACAGTTGAGGGGCTTAAAACACACACACACATACACACACACACACACACACACACACACACACACACGGTCTAGATTATAGGACAATGACAGACAACAAGGCCAAAGAAATGCTAACCATTTTAGAAGACTGTCCGTGAAGAGCAGGAGCATAAAGCTCTCTAGAACACTATGTGTGGTGAGGTAGGTAAAGAAGAAACAGGATGAGCCTTTCTGGAGGAGTACTCGGAGGGAGGAGGGAAGTCAGTAAAGAAGGCCTGTCTCAACTCAATGCCTGGGAGAACTGCTGAAATACAAACAGGAAACTCGTTTGAGGTGGATTGATGAATCTGGGTACAGATCAGCTTATTTAAAACTGTAGAACATACAACTCAAAAGTCCTCCAAATTAGCCACACTGTTTCAAAAAAAGCCAGCTCTGCATACACACTTGCCTTCACAGTTATCATCACATAAGTAAGTCCAAATCATGCACTTAGAACACTGGACTACAGCCACTCCCATATGTGGGAACTGTTTGATAAGCCTCCTCTAAGGAAGTGTCAATCCCTTCTCCTGCTGAAAACTACTTGCTTAGAAGTGATGCTGACTCCCTGTCCCCTTTAAAGACTAGACAGCCTGTAGGCTCCACTTCTTCCTCTGTCTCTTTATCTCCCCAGAAGAGGAAAGAAGCCCCTATCCAACTCCATAGGCAAGTGGCTGAAATACTCCCTAGCCAAGCCTCATATGATTCTAGATTGTTCACAGGACACATCACTTTTTGTTCAAAGAAAAATAACACCCATATTCAGTATACAGAGCACAATGCTTTCATACACATAATAAAAAATGTCAGCAGATATGCTGGCAGTGACCTCATGAGAAATGAGAAATGGTAGTGGCTCAGCTCAGCAGTGTCCATGCCTACACTCCTAACCCACAGCAGCTCCAGAACAATATGGAAGGCAGCATGCTCTGGTCAGTGTGTCACACAGATATAAGAATGAATACATCTTCTCACCATTATGACTACAGCTGGCATGGTGTTGATGACACCACAGCCCAGTGACAGAATGAGTAAGAAGAAAATGAGGTATTATACACAGCACCTAATACAAAGCTATTAGAACTGTGCTTGTCACTGCCAGCTAAGTATCTGCCTCTATCACAGTAAAATCTGAGATTAACAGATATCAAATACCATAAGAATACCTGTCTTTGAATGATCAAAACTTACTACTTTCCACTATAAAGCATGTTTTAAAAAGACTACAAACATTTTTACTAAGTGACATTCGTTAGTGTTTAATGGTATATTTCTCTTTCTATAAAGTCATTATCAGACTTTATTACCAATTCAATATGGTATGCAATGGATTCTTCACAGTAAAGGATAGTAACATTTTAAATAAACAATGGGAGACAGAAATGTGATGGAAGAGCTGGTATCTGTCATCCACCTTCAAGCAAAAGACTGGGGACAACAGCTACCAGGGCAAGAAGCCTGGCCTGTATGCTGGCCAGTGGCAGAACAACTGCTACTGCACTATTTCACCCTACTTCTGCCTTTGTCCTTAAGTACAGAGATAACAGGCAACGAAATCAGGCTCAAAAGTCAAGCATAGCTGACTGTGGCCCTGGGGACACACCCTGATCACCTCACTGCCACTTACAGTATTTTAGGGTATTTGTGAGAACTCAAGACTGGGATTCTTACCATTTCTTTTCCTAGAGGGGCCACCTGTTCAGTCAGGGGAAACATGTGCAGACCTAACTACACATATTTAAACATGTACTTCTATAACTCTCTCTGTGAGACTTGAGCCACTGCATCCCATTTTGAACACTAAGAAGTTCTATATCTGGTTATACCTGTCAAGTCATTAGTAAAAATGGGAGGGATTTAATAACTTGTAATGTAACAATGAAATACTATAAAATACTATAACTTTTGAAGAGAACCACCATAAATGTGATCATTTATAAGTGGCCATGGTTATTTAATGAGCTCTACAAAATAAAAATTACTAGAGTATACTGGCTGGTTTTGTGTGTCAACTTGATACAGACTAGAGTTTTCACAGAGAAGGGAGCTTCAGTTGGGGAAGTGCCTCCATGAGACCCAGCTGTGGAGCATTTTCTCAATTAGTGATCAAGAGGGTAGGGCCCATTGTGGGTGGTGCCATCCTTGGGCTGGAAGTCTTGGGTTCTATAAGAGAGCAGGCTGAGCAAGCCAGGGAAAGCAAGCCAGTAAGGAACATCCCTCCATGGCCTCTGCATCAGCTTCTGCTTCCTGACCTGCTTGAGTTCCAGTCCTGACTTCCTCTGGTGATCAACAGCAATGTGGAAGTAAGCTCAATAAACCCTTTCCTCCCCAACTTGCTTCTTGGTCATGATGTTTGTGCAGGAATAGAAACCCTGACTAAGACAAATTGGTACCAGCATAGTGGGGTATTCCTGTGACAACCTGACCATGTTTTGGGGAGGACTGTGGAAGGACTTTGGAACATTGAGCTAGAACAACTGGTTGTTAAGAACTCTGTGGGATGTTCTGTAGGAGCTTGGAAGATCATATTGAGAACAGTGCAGAGATGGAGGCCTGGCTTGTGAAATTTCAGAGGGAAGATTAAAGACTCTTATTAGGGCCATGCTATTTTGATTGTGAAGATTCTGTGGTTTTGGTTAGCTGGGGCTGAAGTATCAGCTGTGAGTAACAAGATACCAGAACCTCTAAAGTGAAAACTGCATTACTGGGACCATTGATGCTGGTTAGCTGGAGCTAAAAAATTATTGGTGATGAGTGAGGTAACCCAATCACAAAAGAACACACATGGTATGCACTCTCTGATAAGTGGTTATTAGCCCAGAAGTTTGGAATACAGGAAGAACAACCCACAAACCACAAGAAACTCAAGAAGGAAGACCAAAAAGTGGACATTTCATTCCTTCTTAAAAGGGGGAACCAAATACCCACGGAAGGAGTTGCAGAGATTAACTATGGAGCAGAGACTGAAGGAAGGACATACCAGCCTAAATACAGCTATCTCTTGAGAGGCTCTGACAATACCTGACTAATACAAATGTAGAGGCTCATAGCCATCCATTGAACTGAGTACACGTTCACCAATGAAGGAGTTAAAGAAAGGACCAAAGGAGCTGAAGGGCTTGCAGCCCCTTAGGATGAACAACAATATGAACTAACTAGTACCTTCAGAGCTCCCAGGGACTCAACCACCAACCAAGGACTATACATGGTAGGACTGATTGTTCTGGCAGCATGCTTATAGTAGAGGATTGCAAATTTGATCATCAATAGAAAGAGAGGACCTCGGCCCAGTGAAGGTTCTCTGCCCCAGTGTAGGGGAATGCCAGGGCCAATAGTGGGAGAGGGTGGGGTGGCAAGCATGGGGAGGGGGGAGGCAACAAGGGTTTGTTCTTGTTGTTTTTATTTATTTGTTTGTTTTTTGGAGGGGAAACTGGGAAAGGAGAAATTTACATGTAAATAAAGAAAATACCTAATTAAAAAAAAAAAAAGAAGAAAAAAAAAAAAAAGAAGAAGAGACCAGCATCACTGAGGTGACATCTTCTGGGAAGTGTTTTCTGAGAGCACAAAGAGGTTGTGTTCCAGAGATAGCCAAGGTTGTACCTTGTACTGCAGCAGGACTTGGTAATGTGTAAGAGTCACCTAAGTGGTACTGGTTTTGAAGGCATGAAGGGGTCATGAAGAGCAGCTGAGGCTCAGCACAGTGAGAGGCCATGGAAGGCCATTGGTGAAGGTGCAGCCTCAGTTGCAATTGATGACCTAGTACTGAACGGATCATGCAAAGGAGTTGAGGCTTGGCACCATGAAGAGAGCCTATGAGAGGCTATTGGTGAAGCCCAGTTACAGCGGAAGACAGCAGTGTTTTAGAGATGCCAGTACCATGAATGACCACCAAGGACAGCAGCAGCAGTGGAGTACAGGCATCTGGAGCCTAGAAGACAAGGTGTGTGCTACAAAGGGCAAAGCTGGAGAAGTGACCGAAGCCCTTAGAGGAGCCCAGAAGATCGTGAGTTGGATCCCAGACATTGGTTTTGCTTTTGATTGTGACTGTGCCCTGTTTTTTTCCCTCTTGAAGGAAGAATGTATTTTAGTGGAGTCCACAGTTAAGAGACCTTAAATTTTAAAAGATATTGGACATTTTAAATTGATTGAACTTTTAATATGTAAAGACTGTGGGACTTTAGATCTTGGGGATGAATAAGAATTTAAGGGCTGAGGCTTAATAGTGATGTGATTGTGTGTCAAGTTGACAAGGGGTCAATTGTACTGGCTGGTTTTGTGTGTCAACTTGATACAGGCTGGAGTTATCACAAAGAAGGGAGCTTCAGTTGGGGAAGTGCCTCCATGAGACCCAGCTGTGGGGCATTTTCTCAATTAGTGACCTAGGGGGTAGGGCCCCTTGTGGGTGGTGCCATCCTTGGGCTGGAAGTCTTGAGTTCTATAAGAGAGCAGGCTGAGCAAGCCAGGGGAAGCAAGCCAGTAAGGAACATCCCTCCATGGCCTCTGCATCAGCTCCTGCTTCCTGACCTGCTTGAGTTCCAGTCCTGACTTCCTCTAGTGATCAACAGCAATGTGGAAGTAAGCTCAATAAACCCTTTCCTCCCCAACTTGCTTCTTGGTCGTGATGTTTGTGCAGGAATAGAAACCCTGACTAAGACATAGAGTAATTTTTGAACTATCATAATGACTTTAGAATTTGCCTGCCAAACTTTATTCCAGTTGAAGTAAGAACTGTGCACTTGCTTTCATGTAAATAAGTAAATATGGGGAGAGAATACATCTAAAGTGATGTTAAAACAACAGATAAATTCCTGAGACCCATACAGGGAGAGGAGGTAAAGGAAAAACAACTGGAAGCTGGAAGGCGAATAAACCAACATTGAGAAAGCAGGGTCATTATTATATAAATCCCATGAGCAAGGAAAGGAGGGGGAGGGGGAACAGGGCATGGCTTCCTCCTACAGCTCCCCTCCATTTCTTCCCGCTGTAGTCTTCTGGTGCCTTTCTCCACCGTAAAGCCCATTTCTTTAACTTATTAAGGAAAAGAATTCTTACTATGAATTTTTAAAAAGGTGTCAATTTTCTTCAGTTCAAGGTCTAGACTGGTGGCCAAACAATCAAATGAAACCTTTCCACAGTATGCTCCAATCAGTGGACCCAGGTTGGAATAGGTTGCTCCTGCTCTGTGAATGCTTTTCTTTCTCTCTCATAATGCAGGTGGAAGGCTCACAAAGCAAGCCAAACCAGGTTAGGGACATACAGAAGAAGCACATACGTGTCCAGCCAGAAATCATAAATTAGTCCCACAAAGTGCATTGATGTTTGTGGTTTAAATGAAATGGCTACAGCCATATAAGCTCTTCATTTCTTTGTTTTGATTGAAACTCTACTAGCGCCTATCACCTCAGCCAGGCTGACAGATACTGGCTGTTCAGCACTCAGACACAGACAGGTTCTACAAATAAAATTAATACGCTGTTTGCACATGCAAACACCAAGCATTCATACATGCTGTGTGCACCGAGCTGCCTCTGCTCTTCCAATCCAAACCACAACTAAAGCATTGTTAGTGAGCCCACAAAAAGGACTATTTTCCTCCAGATCTCCACCCCACCTCCTTGTACATGCCAGGCTCATAATGAGATCTGGTACTCAGGAAAAACTGTTTTGAAATTAGAGCAGAGCACACATATTTGGGTTGATTCTCAATTGCTCTTATAAAATGAAGGCTACTTCAGTTCTCGTAGTTCAGTGACAAAGCGGGTTTCGTGTACAAGTTTCCCACATTTTTTCAAGTGTCTACCCAAAGTCTGGGTTTAGATAATACCACTGACATTCTGAAGTGTCATTCAGAAATTATTATCAACGTAGTTGTTCCAATACTTGAACAATATACTATAATTAATAATTAAGGTCTAGTGATAGAAAAATTAAAAGTTTTCATAGTACCAAATCTTAAAGAACATATTTAATGAAATGGAATAGAGAAGAATGGTTTTGAGCTCAAATTGTTAAAAAGAAAACAGTGCGCCAGGCCATGGTAGCATACGCCTTTAATCCCAGCACTTGGGAGGCAGATTTCTGAGTTCGAGGCCAGCCTGGACTATAGAGTGAGTTCCAGGACAGCCAGGGCTATACAGAGAAACCCTGTCTCGAAAACAAAACAAAACAAAACAAAAAAACAAGAAACAACAACAAAAAAAGGAAACAGTGCTTCCAATAATGATGGAAGTGTAATTTTCAGTGCTGTGCTCTGTGCTTCCAATGAGGATGAACTGTAATCTTCAATGTGATGTGCTCTGCTTTCTGTGCATCTCAGGCCTCTTAAGATGTCAAGAATGTAAAAACTACTTTTGCAATAACACTAGGACTCCATTCCCTCTTGTCATGTCTGGCTGCTGGTGGGGAAGCAGTACAGGGAAACTGAAGTCTCTATCAAACCATGACAAACCCATGCCCTACGGCCAAACAGGCATCTGCTTCTCTTGCTCTCAATAAAGCAGTGATTCTTGCTAACAATTTAACAAGTGTGTGTGTGTGTGCGTGTGTGTGCACATGTGTGCATGTGTATGGTGTATATGTGTGCACGTAGAGGTCAGAAGACAGCTTATAAAGTCAATTCTCGACTTGCACTCTGTCGGACCAAGGATGGATTCAGGCCATCAGGCTTGGTAGCAACCCCCTTAACAATGCTGAACATCTTGCCAACCCAACTCACCTACCTCTCTCTGTTAAGACAACCCAGCATCTCTACTTGAACATATTTATACCTTCTTCTACAACTTCACTGTCCTTGGTCTTTGCCCTATCTAAAATCAAAAGTGAACTGTATGGGTCAGTTTTAATCTTGTACAAAGTAAAGAATAAATTCAAATATACACCACAGTAAGACAAACATTGGTTCTTCCTTGGAAGATAGGAGATAACGATTCTGCAATACAAATGAAATTACCCAACAGTCAAGAATTGAAGCAGGGGCCTTGAAGGTGGTGTACAGTTTAAATCACTGCCTTTTATGGAGAGTTTAGGTGAAAGTGACTGGGACCTGTCCAGGGTAACAGTGAGGAGACTCCTATGGGAATGTCAATGATCACAGGTGCTCAGGACTCAGTACAGAGCCACAGCAGACCTGGACATTCATTGTGAAAGCATCCTTAGGGCCGTTCAGACTGGGAAGGCTTCACATGCTGAAAGGCTGGTCCTCAGCTGAAGAATGAGGGGGAAACTATTCAGACGGCTCCCTGCAGGCGTGGCCCTAAGGGTATCTTAGGGTGTGGCCTCCCTCTCCTTTTGCTTATCAGTAGGTAAAGTCTGAAGACCTCTACTCCACACCAGTGTCTCAGGTGTGACGTTCTACATCATTTCTGGCTCACAGGGGTGGTGGCAAGCTTGAACTGACACCTTTGAAACTCTGAGCCTCAATCTGTCTTCTGCCACTACATTAATTTTCTTAGGTACCCCATCATGGTCTCTGAGTCTTTTATTGCTAATAATCTATGATCTGGTTCAGAAACTTCCTTTCCTTCCAAGAACTGGGAGATAAACAAAGCACACCTATTCTGTAGATTCTTAAAAGTATACTAATTACTATGTACAAGCAGTTTTTTCTCCATTTCAAATTACTACCTAATTTTAAAGTGAATTAAGCATGAGAATTCATGCCAAACAATGAAAAATATATTATGTTCCCTTTGTTTTACAATATTTATATATTTACAATATATCTAAATAACAGTTGTAGAGGTTATTCTGAAATTGCTTCCAATAGCGGTGTGGTGGCTCACACCCACAATCCAAAATTCTGGAAGCTGATGCAAGAGAATTACAAGTTTGAAGTCACTCTGGACATCACAGTGAGACTCTCTGAAAACATCAAAATTAAAAAAACAAAAACAAAAAAAACAAAAACCATCAAAATTAAAATTAAATGACTATCAACAAAGAGGAAAAGTTCAAGACCAGCATTAGTATTGCTATTTAAAAAAAAAAAAAGTGCCAGCAAACCACATGTATAAACCAAATGAAGCCCACAGGATACTTTGGATAAAATCCATGGAACGCAGTCACAGCCTTACTCAGCAGTGAAGAACCTGCCACCGGGTGCTTCCATACACTTCTGCAGTTACAGCACTGGCTGAATTTGGAGTCCAATGCCAACTAACATAATAAATCATGCATCATTTATAAAATGCAAAGCTGACAACTGGCTGATTACTAAGGCACCCTCAAGCTCCAAAGGCTCCTGAGTTTAGGTGTTCAGTGCAGCACATATTACACACAGTGGTACAGTGGCAACATAAGGCCATGCCAGTGTGAATGGGGTCCAGAGAAGATCCCTCAGGTCATGGAGGTCACTAAGCTACCACACTGTGCTAGGACTTGGAAGAAGAACAGAGGAGAACATAAGGCAGTGGTAGGAAGACGGTGGTAACTGTAAAGCTCTGAGACACAATGGGCTTCCAAGCTTAGGGATGAGTATTGCCTAGAACAGTGGCTCTCAACCTTCCTAACACTGTGATCCTCTAACACAATTAATTCTTCATGTTGTGCTGACACCAACCATAAAATTATTTTAGTTGCTACTTCATGACTATAATTTTGCTACTTTTATGAACTGTAATGTAAATATCTGATATACAGGCTATCTGACAGGCGACCCCAATGAAAGAGTCATTGCAAGAAGTTGTGACCCACAGGTGAGACCTACTGGCCTGGGATAAAGCATTTCTGAATGAGGTAAAAGCAAGGTAGAGCCTTTGAAAGTCTCATTATAAAAACTTTAGCAGACAGGACACAAAAACTCCTGGGAGTTTTGAAAAGAGAAATATGATGATTAGATCTCTACCTTACAAAGATTATACATGGCTAAAGGTGGCATTTCTGATTGGGATATAAACTAGTGAAGACACCAAGAGCTAGCTCAGGCTTTGGGAAGGAAAATATGAAGAGACAGCTCAACAAGAAGAAATAACATCGCTATAGCACTGAGCAAGGATGAGAGGGCAGCCTTCCAAAAGCCTGCTATCAGGGAAATGAGTAAAGACAAAGGAAGCTGTAATGCTATTCTGCATGAAGAACGACTTAGGTAGAGGAGTGACAGTGAATTTTCTCCTGGTAAAAGGAGAAACAATATAGAAATGAAACTGACACATTGTAAAGATGGCTGGAAATATATACAAATGAGAGATCAGGTAAGAAACAATCCATAAAAACCAAAGGGCTGACTTCAGACCTGGAAAGCCCTGAGTTGAATAAAAAGTAAGCTGCCTCGAACTCAAAGATCAAACCTCCCGAAGGCCAGAAAACTTCAGGTGACTATCATCTAAACCTTTAAAAAGGGGAGGGGGTAGCTGTTAAAGATTTAGATCCAGGATAAAGACTCATTTTTTTTTTTTTTTGGACTGTAACTTTGCTTTTTAAGGAAAAGAAAACATTTCACTTCCAACATACTTATCCTGGGGATGTTAATATATATATTTAAAAAAAAAATCCAAAAAGATTCTGCATCCTCCACCGAGCCCCTAATGATTAGAACCTTCATCTTGGACTTGCCAGGTCTTCAGAGCTGTGAGAAATAGATGTCTGTGTGTAAGTCTATTACACTGTTACAGCAACACAAACTGAGGTGCCATCTAACATAGTTCTCAGTGTGAAATAAGACAAGCTGCAGTAGAGAAGAAAACTACAATCAGTAAAAAGGAACAAGAACAGATGTACCTCTTTACTCCTTTATTCAACACATACTTACTGAGCCAAGCAAAATATCTAGATAGCTATGAGAAGGGTGGCAGTTGGTATAAACGTCCCAGTGCAGAACAAAGGAAAAGGTCAGGCATGGTGGTACACGATGATAAGCATTCAACAGGCCCAGGCAAGAGGATTCTAAGTCTGAAGCCAGGTAGGCTACATAGTGAGACTGTCAAAGAAAAGAAGGAGTATTCAAGCCGGGAAGTGGTGGTGCACACCCTTAATCCCAGCACTTGGGAGGCACAGGCAGGTAGATTTCTGAATTCACAGATAGCCTGGTCTACAGAGTGAGTTCCAGGACAGCCAGGGCTACACAGAGAAACCCTGTCTCGAAAAAACAAAAACAAAAACAAAAACAAACAACAAAAAAAGAAAAAAGAAAAGAAAAGAGTGCTCATCAGAGCAGCCAACGGATCAAACCATCATGCATATCAAGTAAATTCCATTGTCCAAACTCAACTGCCAATTCCAGTGTGGAAAACAGTAGAGACTGAACAGAGGAGGGTTAGAATCTAGACCCATTCACAATCCCTGAAGACTTTGCAGCCATCAGTAAGTCGTGTGCGGGCCATTGCAGGTTTCCTGAAAAAACACGAGCACTATTCAAACCCTCAACACAAATTAACTGTACTTAGGAGTACAGAGTGAATACCAACAAGAGTCTAGGAGAGAGTTAAAAAATAATAATTTCAGGCAATCCCTCTACAAAGTTTTCAGTAGGTCATTGGAAGTTTTCCTTTGCTATGATCCCATCTCCTCCTCAGTGTCGTCTTGTACAGCAAAGCTGCCTGAGAACATGATTTAGTAGTTTGGGCCTTAAAGTGATAAAGAAACCAATGTGTCTGCCCCAGTCCCCAAGTCAGTTTGCACTCCGACTTGTAGTGAGGACTGAAAGACAGGGACCACTGTTAACTGGTTTAAGCATCCAACTGATACTACAGAGAGCACGCTCAGCATTTTCGAAACCACAGATGCTTACTGAATCAAACCTGCCACTTACCTTAAAATCAAAGAATGGTATGGTAAGTCAAAAGCAAAAGCATTTAAAAGCCATAGTTATAATTTTAAAACATAATTTAAATGAGATTATTTTATTCAACCCATAAGCCTTAAAATTTTACACCATGATTCAAAACTTTATCAGCAAAATATATGTCAATCCTAATAAAGTAAAATTCATTTTTAAAAAGTCACACAAAACAGCAAGTTAACTCATGCATCTGTTTAAGAAAAAAATCTATCACCAAATCATAATAACACCTCACAGTTTCCATGCCTGGTTCCACACTGCTGCCTTTTGGGCTTTTCAGGTCTTCCCAGTTTATTTATGCAAAACATACTGCTGAATTCTAACACTCATCAATTCTTCTTATTATTCTAAATTGGTTTCAGGTTTCATTAATTAATAGTTTTGAGACAGCTGCTTATAATTTAATGTAGTCACACAATTGCTCAATACGTCCTCAGAGCTACATTTAGGAAGCAGACATTTAATTCAATTCAATAGATGTTTCTGTACAAATACAACATGACCTAGACAAATTACACATTTAAAACCAGACTGCACTGACAGCTAAATAGATGTACTTATTATAAGCTTCTGTTTACTGGCACTTAAACTCCTCTTGGATCTGGAATGTCTTCAGTCTTATGGCCGGCCGACTACAATTTAAAGTCGATTGAGTGAGTTACCTAGCTTCCTATTTCCAGTGACTTCTCAAACCTCCTCAATGACACTGTCTTACCGTGGAGACTCCATAAGAACAACTGTACCTTAATGGAAGAAATGGATGACTTTCCATAAATTAAATGATATTGTATTTAAGACAAACATTAATTGATATGATGTGTTTAATATGTATTGTTTTACACATGAATATAACTGTGCACTGATATACCCTCTAATGCATGTTTATTTGCATGTATTGGTCTCTGAAATGACGTTATTCTTTTCCTAAATGTTGGGCATTGATTCTTATCCATTGCAGTCTCTCCCCATTCACCAATCAGGAGTTTTTGCCTTAATCTCAAATGATAACCCCAGGCTGGACAACATGTGGATATAGAAGTTTTACGAGTAAATGTCTTTGGAGCACTAGGTCTGGAGCACATCTACTAGGGTAGAGAGCACTGCATAAATTCCTACCACACAGACTATCATGTCAGTCTCTTAGAAGCTTGGGTATGTTCTCAAAGCCTGCAATTCTGAGGACATCAAAAACAGTGCTTGGAACAGGGCAATCAATCTTTACAGATTGCTCAATAATATTGTCAGGAGCCTAGAGTAGCCTATGCATTGTTAGGATTCTCTAAACATTTAGTGAGTTAATCTCATTAAACCCTGAGGCCTAGGATATATATAGTTAATAGCAAAGTTACAATTAAATCACAATTAATTCTCTAATTTAAGTCTTTATTAAATGTGAGGATTGTGGGAGGACAGTGTATTTGCACCCTTCCCACCCCTAACTCCTTCTGCCCCTCAACCAGACTTTTTGAATTCATGATAAAGTTTTTATGTAATTAACTTTTCATAATCATTTTTTGATAACAGATGAGGAAATGTTTATTTTGAAGTGAAAATGCTATTTTATTTCTTTGAGAAATGCTTTTGTTGACCCTAGGAAAATAAGTATTGGTTTGGGCTCCAGTTCTTAGCTGGGCTGGATGCCTGAGAGGCCTAAAGAGTAAAGGCAATACATAGATAAAACCATTGACCTTTGAAGTCTGCAGGAAATCATAACTGCCTGAAACCCACACCAATTATCACGTGAAAATCTTATTATTGGCACACCTTGCTTCCTGCAGGGGCCAGTGTCTGACAATCCGAGTCGCCCTGGACTTTTGAAGGTGGGTCTCATATGTTGATGTGAGATACTGCACACTTCCATGGCTTCGTTTTGTATTTAATGTAGCTTATTTAAATCTGACTTTATTTTTCCACTGCATTACTTTAATCTACTGTACTGCTCCAACTATGGTTAAATCTGATTAGGCCTCACACTTCATTGATCAATCTGATGTGGTTTACATGACTTGGTATAGGTCTACTGTCAAAGTTTGCTCACCAAAGCCTGTTTTCCAACTACAACTGCTTAAATTAACTCATGCTTTGCTACGTGTTTGTACAATGAAAACAAAGGCGGAGGCCTTTGGATCTTCTTAAGCAGGTACAAAAATCATTCTGCTAAAATATTATAATATCAAGAACTATTTTCCTTTCTCAACTCGTATTTATATCATAACAGAATTTTTAAAAATCATAATTAAGACTAGAAACAAAAATATAATTTTTCACTGGTAAAAAATGCTCACAATGGAAACTGGTGACCAAAGACAAAACCTTAAAAGGTTCCTTCATTTTTAATCTGTACATAATAACTAAAGCCTCGGGTGGGACACAAGCCACAGATTTTGCCCAATGCTTTTCTGGAGGGGCTGTACACTGGTAGGAAGGGGTGAGCCAAGTATGGGCATATAAGCCTACCTTCACCCACCATAGGAAGACTCATATCCTGTAGGTAGCAGGCATTATTCTGAAATCAACAATTTTAAACTTCATTATTTAAACATTTACATATTTGTGTCTGTGCTTGGGCACATCCACATGTACCACAGCATGTATTCAGAGGTCAGAAGGACAACTTGCAGAACTTGAATGTCTTTTGCCACGTGGATCCTGGGGTCAAACTCAGGTCATCAAGCTTGGCAGGCACCTTTACCTGTTGAGCCACCTTGCTTCCCTGCAAAAACTAGTTTTAACTGCTGAGTCGGGCATCACCTTGGTAGGGACAGAATGACATAGTTGCTGCCTCTGGGACAGGGCCAGGAGGTGTAGGCTCAACAAGTATGGGGACTCGCAGGAGATAGGAAATGTGAAAGAGGAAGAAAAACAGGAGGTTAATGTGGACGGTGAAGGAGGGGAGAAGGACAGATAACACCAAGGTTGTTTGATAAAACCTCATATATACATAAATAATGCACACATCTGTTATATTTACCTAAAATCACATGCAATACATATACATGTATCACTTAAAAGAAGTTATGCCACTAGGACTGATACCAACAATGTCAATCACAAGAACCATAGATTCAACCCAGGCATAAGAATCTCATTTAGAATGGTTGGCCGGGGTAAGCCAAGTGATTCCCCAAACAATATAGATGATGGCTATTGCTCCCGGAGGGTGGAGCCCTATTGATGAAAATATCACAAGGTCAGGAAACAGGATTTGGATGAGTCCATCTGGATCAAGCCTTCTTTCTTGCTGTCTAACTTCCATGGTGCCAGAAAGTATTTTGCAAGATACAAAGGGTGATGGGGACAAGTAAACCCAGCTGTGAAACCTATGAACCACGATGACGAGCCTAGCAAGGTATGCATAAAGGTGTGATTAGTGGCATCATGAAGTTGGTAAACAACAGTTGTACAACTGGACTTTATGGCCCACTCAACAAGACAGAAAATTTGCTGGGACTAGTGAGGTCATGGTCCACTAGATCTGTAGAGCTTCATTCTAAATATTACTCTTATACCCACAGAAAGTCATAATCACCCATCATCAAAGAAACTTCTGTTTATAGCAAATAAAGACCAACACAGAACATCACAACTAGATACTATGCAGAGATCGATAAATGGACCATGGGGAGTCCCACTCCCAACTACAGCACAACTTATGAATTTAAGGCTTAGGAAATAGCACAGAAGACAGGGTGGGAAGATTCTAAAAGCCATAATACCTGGAAGTTTGCTACCAAACAGTCTCTCATAGAAATGGCTGCATAAACAAGATCTGAACAATGGCAATATCAATAGACATGCTAATTCAAGGGGAAATGTTACCATGTCAGATCCCCTGAACAAGGAATTTCAGGCAGGCAACTGACGAGAAACTCTCTCCCATGGAAGAGTACCCTAACTGGTTACTCAAAGCAAAGTAGTCAGTTCTGAAAACATACACATAAACAACAAAACAGACTCATCAGAACGTGTGTGTGTGTGTCTCTCTGTGTGTGTGTGTCTGTGTGTGTGTGTGTAAAATAATAATAGGGAGGAAAAGGTTACCAATTTGAGAGTAGTGGTGGGAACGTCCATGGATGGAGTTAGAGGGAAAGGTATGGAAGAAGCTGGAAGAGGAAAGAAAAGGGAGAAGACAATGTCATCATATTTTAATGAACAATGTATATAAAATGTTTGTTTCTTAAAACCAAAAGAAAAATTGAAGAAATATGCCTTTTACAGAAATATAGCCTATGCCTTAGGTAGGCATTAGTACCTGAGGTCTTGGAACATAGCTATCAGCCAGTCTGTGCACACACTAGCCATAGGCTTCATTCCATCAGGAGCACAGAGAGACTGTTAAAAAGAAAAGAAATAAAAGCTTATCTCTGTACACCTACCCTGGAACCACACCTATCGGTCTGGGAAGCACTCTGTACCTTTCAGTGAGTCCTTCCCAGACACAGTCTCAAATGCGGTTTGTGGAAATCAGATAAGATGATTCATAGTGAACAGAAAGATAAAAAGTCCAATTTTTAACGAATTAAAGTCTGTTCCTTCAAACACAAATTCAGTCTTCCTGACAGTATGGCAAAGTGGCTGGGGATATCTGAATTGTGGATTCATTCTTGTGTTCGGGTCCCATGTCACACATATTTTGCCCTTTGTCCCCATCAACCCCTACCCCACCCTTACCCTACAATTATGAATTTTAAATTTTGTGTAAGTGCTCTCTATTCATGAACTGACAATAATGAAGATATTGAGGCTATAGGGTGATAAAAATTTCACACATTCCAAGCTTACAGTCTCCATACCAACAGCGTAGAGCTTTTCAAATGTCTATTCTCTTGGGGCTCATCTAACAGAAACATTTCTAAGGCCTGCCATGACTTTTAGAGAAAGGAACAATATCCTTAACCTGGCCAAAAAGATAGCAGCAGCACAGGGCCTGGCCTTCCCTGAGCTGAACTACACTAGGGGCCTTGGCATCCCAGTCTCGGGTTTCCCTGCTCAGGAACACGCCTTCCTCATATCCTACCACAGTGACCCTCTACCTCAACTCTTTCCCCTTACATTGGATACTCAACATCAGTTCCAACGGCATTTTCTCAGAGACAACCTTCTTGTGGGTATGGTCACCTGTACCTGTCATCCCAGCACTGGAGGGCAGAACAAGAGGGTAGGGTCGTGAAGGAGGCTTGAGCTGCATAGTAAGACCCTGTCTCAAAAAAGAAAGACAGAAAAACAAAAGATAATTTCCTTCTGGCTTTGCCTCTCTAGATCTCATGTGCGATGCTGTCAGAGTAGCCTCGGTTTCTCTTCCCAACCTTTCTGCCAACCTTATTCACCAGTGTGCCTGTCAGCTCAGTTCTTTACTCCATAGTGGGCTCCAGCGACAGTTCTGCTCATTACAGAATGACCTTGCTGAGCACCAGACTCTGCACACAGCTGGAATCCAGATGTCCCCAGATGAGGCTACTTATAGCAGTTCCCACATAAGGTTCTTTTGAGGATTAAACTGAATAATTCACATAAAAGCCTGCCCACCATTCAACACGTTGGATATTTTATATGACTGAATAACAAAGAATAATTAGGCAACATTTATTAAAACTCTTCAAAACTAGATGACTGACATATCTCCACTCCACTTATTTATGAAATATGTAGTGTGTGCTATAAAGAAATAATTAGGATCTCAGGACCTACATAGCATAGGGAGAAAACTGTTTTCTCCAAGTTGTCCCCTGACTTTCACAAGATGTGATCTACGGCAAACGCACACTGCCTCCCAAAAATATAAATAAATGTATTTTAGTAAATGATAAAAATAAATAATGAGAACTATGCAGAATACTAATCAAAATGATATCCAGGATACCATCAGTTTTAAAATAAGGGTCTCTACTTACTGACAAGGGATTGATTATGGGTCATACAGACACAGGAATATGCAGATATGGAAATCCATTTTCTTAACTATCCCAGGAATTTCTTTACAATGTGAATTTTCATAACACCACCACCGACAAAAAGCTACTTTACAGGCTGTCACTGGGTTTAAAGATGTTCCAAGGTTAGACACCAGCACCACATGTAGAGATAGAAACAGTATAGCGTTCACAGCTACTGGATATGAGAAGCACTTTCATCTGGAATGTGAGTCAGGGGTTAAGTGCATAGAGCACTTAAGGAAGGCCTGACTTTGTCTCCCAGCACCTACTTCAAGTCACTCACTCACTCCAACTCCAGGAGACTGGATGCCTTCTTCTTATGTGCACATACCCCCTTCCCACCCCACGCCTACACGTATAATTAAAAGAAATCATTTAAAAAATAACTTTATTTTGCAATGCTCAAAACTGAAGCCAGCATCTTACTCATTAAAGACAAGTGTTCTCTTTAAAACTGAGCCAGACTCATGGCCCTAAAATAGTAGGGTCTATCAGCAACATTTTATCAAAATTATTTTTGTATATTTTATCAAAGGACTTTTGGGCAATTATTGTTTAGTCTGTGAACAGTCAAGTTTGTTAACATCTGGATCAGACATTACACTTTAAGTAAAAACTAATGCTTAAAAGTAAGGAGATGAGCCATAGAATGAGCCAAAACCTTCCCTGCCCCAACATAAGTCCTTCCATTGCATAACCCAAATCATCTTTCAAAAGTCCATCAGAAAACATGTTTTAAAACTTGAGATCTATTATTGATGTTTACTTTGCAGGGGCAATACCTGGATGGAACCTAGGACTTTGTATATGCTAGGCAAGTGCTACCATAGAGCTACACCCAGCCTTTATCTTTCAAAAGCCTATTGTATATTAACCAGAGAGAATGCAGGACTAGAGCAAAGAAATTCTGATTCATGGAGCTATAAGCTCCAAAACAGGGACTGTCCATAACAAATGGGTATAAATCCTGTTCTAGGAAGTTTCATAAGTGGTAGACAACTATCATTCTTAGGATTTTTCATTTAACACCAGGTCTGGTGCACAAAAACAAGTGCCCCTGGTACAGTCTGTTATGTGAATTACTGAAACTATTACTGAACATTATGACATGTGACAAAACTCCACACAAATGAGAGCTGACAAAGAACGTTGAGGTGGTGACCTAGAAATAGATGCTAATAAGGACCTACTAACGTAAACCATCTATTTTATATGTTTGCTGACACTTGGGGCTGAAAGTTTCAGAGCCCATTACCAGCTGGAGCATATATCTAAATGGCGCCGTGTAGCATCTGATTGTTTATGCAGACTCAATATGTCTCAAAGACTGCCTGAACCAAAAATACGTGGCCAGGAGAGAACCAGAAGCAGTAGCATATAGCTGTGCAAAGCCTGGTGTGACAGGGTCGGGGATACAACCACACCCAAGGGTTCTCATTGCTCCTATCTCTGGCTCCTGGCTGCCTCCTGGAATGCACAGTAAGCCTGGGCCTCTGAACTGTAGGAGCAGAAATGTAAAGAGAGCAGCAGGCAAACTCCGCCAAGCCTCGTGGATAAAATGCCATTCTTACAATGTTCATTACTCAGAGGCATGCCACATTGCTGGGGATCCAGCACGATCAAGATGAATGCACTTCTCACACTGACTCTAGATGTGAAACAACTTGTGGCAGGAAAATCCCAGATGTGCAAATTTAGTGGAAAAAGAGGGGTGTGTTGGCCGCACACCATCGAGGGCCCAGAGGCAGGGACCTGCCTATCACACTGCCGCTTACTCTGAGGCGTGGCAAAGGTGCATGAGCTACTCGAGGCCTCCACCAGAGTGGGGTTTCTGGGATGCCTCCACATAAAAATCAAGATTTTCAAAGGATTTCCAGCTCCTATTGTTACCATAACTTTATTTTTTCATGCTTGGTCCCTTGGGGTCTAAGGAAAGAAAATTCTCTTACAAATGGGGTACAGCTCCCCTCCTTCCAAAGGGTAGTCTGCCACACTGTGCTGTATATGTCCTTTCTGTGAGTTCTCCCTCTGCTTCTGTCACTGTGGGCTTTGTGCGTTGGTCTAACCAAGAGAACTGGTCCCTACACAAGCTACTCATGCGCTCTTTAGTGCTCAGGCAGCTCAGTGTTTTAGGTGGTCCTGTGTAGCTGTTACAGAGATGCTCCCTTTCCTTCCTTCACAGTCCCAGCCCTGACCCTTTAGGAAGAGAGAGAGCATTTCCTGGGTACATGTGTCCCTTTCTGGCTAATACATAAGGTCTAGTTCTTAGCTTCAGTGTGGCCCAAAAAGCAACATAGATCAAGCCTCTGGGCCTCAGATTTGAAGTCTGAAGGCCAACTCCAAGCAAGTTTCGAATGCACTGCCCACCACAAACAAGCAACCTTCCTTGCCAGTAGTCCTTGCTGCCATGTGAGATACAAGTCCACGAAGCCCATGGTGAGGACAAAGCATAGTTAGACTGTCAGAGTAAATCACTGGTGTTAGCATCAGGGCATCCAAAGCCTGTGGTGATGCATGGGCGGGTCCACAGACCTGTTGCCAGGGCAACAGGCACCATATTCCCAGAATCCATTGGGCTCACCTCCCACCTTTACCTGCAGCCACTAAGTCAGAACCCATACACACACACACACACACACACACACACACACACACACACACACATATGAACATTCCTCAATCTCTCTTTCTCCCCCTCCTCTCTTTCCGCACTACTGCCTCCTCTCTCCCTCTCAATTAAACCTCTTACACGTGGAACTGTTTGGGCCTAGTGAGTGGTATGTTCCGATGTGACCCGCCCTTCTAACACATCAACTGGCAGGTAGAAGTGTGGCACTTTCTAGGTTTTGACTTCTGTCTCCCACCTCCATTGTAAACCTTATCTAGAGCGTAGGAAAGAATTGCTGCCTGAATTGTTCAGTTCCTTCGCCCACTGGCTGATGTCACCCACCAACCTCCTTGCCACTTCTTACTCCTCTTAATCTCCTGGCAGAGGGAGAGGTTACTCCAAGATTTAAGTGTGTCCTCCAACACACAGTCTCCGGTGTGTTGAAATTTAATCCCCACTATGAGTCTTCTCATGAGGGAAATTTAACCCATCTACTCATTCACAAGGGAGAGGATTAGGATTAGGCAATGTCATCACAGCCGAGCTCTTGTGACTGAATACTGGTGACTTGAGAAGAGGGAAAAAAACTAGAAGGTACACAGACACATGGGCCTCCTAGCAAGAAGACCTCACCATATACATCTCCATCTTGTATTCCAGACAATGAGATGCAATAAACCTTTCGGGGGTGTTATGACTTTCAGGGTTTTTGCTTGTTTACCTGTTATATGTTGGTTTTGAGACATGGTCTCATTATGTAGGCTAGGCCTGGGCTTGAACTCATTACCCTCTGCTTTTACCTCCTAAGGACTATAATTACAGCAATGTAATTAATAGCTATCTAGATTTATTTTTGTTTTATCTTTTCATTGAAAATTTTTCATACAGTATGTTCTGATCATGATTTTCCTCTCCCATAGGTCCTCCCAGATCCTTCACACCCACCCAACTCTACAACTTTTCTTTCTCCCTTAAAAAACCAAACAAACAAAACAAACAAAACCCTACTTACACACACACACACACACACACACACACCAAAAAAACACAAACAAGAAGCTAAAATATATACACAAAAGACAATATAAAAAGTGCCCAAACAAAGCAATCTGAGATAAAAAGTCTACAAATATACTATTGAGTTAATTTTTGTATTGGCCATTCCTTCCTGTGCCTGTGTGCGAATGCCTGATACTGAGGAGACCAGAAGAGGGCATAAGATCCCCTGTAACTGGAGCTACAGGCAGTGGTGAGTCGCATGTGAGTGCTGGGAACTGAACCCAGGTCTGTACGAGCACAGTGCTCCTAACCTTTGAGCAATTCCTGAAGTCCTGATGCTTGTTGGTTTCTAATAAAAGCCATTTCTCCCACCAGGACTCATCCTCTCTCACATTCTGTCCTGCCAACCTACTAAGAACTCCGCCAGCTGTCATCTAGGTACTGTCTTCATACCCGTGGCTCCAGTTTCTCTAATCATTCTAAACCCTTGGTCTCTCCCTCAGTGTGCTCTATACCATGCCTGAGCTTGCATTCACAGCCGCTGTTCTGACCTGTCAGCATTCCAACCCCAGCTCTGCCAGGCTGGGACTCTGCTGTTGTATTAATATTGATATTTTACAGACCAGTCACAAGAGCATTACAATAACATTTTCATCCATCTTCTCTTTATAAGTTGTCTTCTAACAGTGATCTCACATAGGGTATTTTCAATGGGAGTTACTGAATGGATAAAACAAACATGGAAACGAAGGAAAGCTTTCATCAGTAAAACTTAAGGAGTCACTGCTCCTAGGGGTGTGGCAGATGTAGCTGTTGGCCACATGTGTATCACCAGTAGGAAGCAGAGAGAGGAGAGAGGCTATGTCTACTGTCAGTGTCCTGACCCTATGAACATCTGAATGATTAACAGCATAACACTCCCTGAGACAATCATCAGTCTGGTGCCAGTACAAGGAGAAAACCTAAGACTAGAAGAATCCTGTTTGGGGCCCTGGGACCTGGGCAGGAATGAGCCCATGACAAACGACCCTCAAGTGGAGCTACTCAGGTGAGCCCGAGCGGGAAGCAAGCCTGAGAATACCACCAGACTTGTGCCATGGGGCCCAGATAGGGCCAAGCCTGAGTTCAATGTGGCACCATGCAGGCCTGGGAGGGGGCAGACAATGCCTGACATGACCCCTGCCTGGTACCATAATGCATAAGCAAGACATAGTACTCCTGGGACAACTCCAGACACTCAGAGACTCCAGGCAAGTAAGTGGTGGAGAAATGGAGAAGAAAGAGGAACAGGAGGATGTGAACACCATGAAGCAAGGCAGAACTGAAGACTCTAGGGTAGTAGGGAACAGCCTGATATGGACCTAGGACTATGGTCGGATATTGCCTCTGCTGCCACCAGGGTCCATGTCTGGGTCTGTAGCTCTGCAGCAACAGGGGTTTCTTACCACCAAAGGCCAAGACATCCCTGGTCTGGGCTGCTACCCATGGACATGCTGATATTTGAGGACTGTGCAGAATCGGTGCCATCACTCACCTAAGCCCTGTGGGAGATCTGACCTTGGGGGCATGAGAGCGGGAGAGCTGGGCCTGTCCCTCACCAGCTGCAGCACTTGGGAGAATGGGCTCTGCACCTCGCTTGAGCAGCACAGAAGAGCTGTCTCTGGTATCAGGGAATCAGGTGAGCTGACCTGAGGGTGTGAGCTAGGGCAGTTGACCCTGTCACTTGTCTGCTGTTCAGTGACATAGCCAAGGCAGAGATGTGCCTCCCACCCCCACCCCCACTCCCACCTATGGCAGGCAGGAGAGCTGGCCCTGGGGTCATGAGAACAGGAGAGCTGTCTGGGCCCCTCAACTATTGCAGCACTTGGTAGAGCTAGACCTACACCTTTCCTACCCAGCACAGTAGACCCGGCCCTGGATATGGGGGTTGTGGGCTTGAGTTTGGAAGAGCCAGTCTTGACTCTTGTCTGCTGGGTTTGGTCTCAGCAAGGGAGAGATCCCCTCCCCTCCATTTTGCCCTCGCCACTGGCAGTAGACAGGAGATGGGGTCATGAGAGCTAGAGCGCTGTCCCTGCCCCTCTGTTGGTACAACACTCAAGAGAGCCACCCCTGCACCTCATCTGGGCAGCACAATAGAACTGACCCTGATGGTGGGGGTACAGGTGAGCCAGCCTTAAGGGTGTGAATGTGGGAGAGCTGGCCCTGTAATTTGTCTGCCATGTGGCAGCATGTGTGAGGGAGTGATGCCCTCTTCCATCCCTCCTACCCCCCTGCACCTCCTGGCACTTCCCTTCATTTCCATGAGAGACTGCCATAGGGTCATGAGAGTAGGAGAGTTGGTAGCTCTCCTTGCCTGTGCAGCACAGTAGACCTGGATGTGGGGGTTGCAGGTGAGTTAGCCCCAAGGGTGTGAGTGAAGGAGACCCAGCCCTATCTCTTGTCTGCTAGGCAGTGGTACAGATGAGGGAAAGACACCCTCATACCTTGCCAATTATGGCAAGCAGGAGAGCTAGGCTCGGGTCATGAGAGTGGGAGAACTGGCCGTTTCTCTCACCAGCTACAGCATTCTGTATAGCAGGCCCTGTATCTCACCTTGGCAGCAGAGCAGAGCTAGTCCTGGTTGTGGGGACTGCTAGTGAGTCACCTGAGGATGTGAGTACAGGAGAGCCAGCAGGCTGACCAGCTCAGATACCGCTCAGGTCATGATCCAGGGATTTGAACTGGCCTACCCTAACAGCTATCCCATCAATGAACTATTGGGAGGAGCCAGTCCTACAGACCCAAAACTACACCACAACACAGGGCAACAACAGGACATCCAAGAGAAGTCTCACTGAAGTTCCGGTATGAACAAAGTAGAAGCCAGAGGCCTTGTACTAGACCAACAAGTCACTGAAATGAACATTTGGAAGCAAAGAATTATAGACAAAAGGATATACTGCGGGACACAATGTGACACATTACAGCTTCCACAAAATTTTTTACTCTGTTACGGGGTAGAGTGCAAGGGTGGAAGGCAGGTATGAAAGGAGGTGGAGATGAGTGGGACTGGGGTACATGAGGTAAAATTCACAAAGAACCAATAAAAAGTTTAAAAAAATAATAACAAGCAGTCGACCAAGCAACAAAGATTCCTTGAAGTTCTGACTACTGAGTTTATGCTAGCAGAGAACTAAGAAAGGTGAGGTGACCGCCAGCCTTTATACTTTAACTTTGTATACAAACCACTGATTTTCTCAAAATGTTTTCAATTTTATTTTTTTTAATGTGGAAGAGTGTTTTGATCCCATGTATCACATGCATACATCATCACATCCCTTGGAACTGGAGTTAGAGACAGTCACATGTGAATGCTGGGTACTCAGAAAGAGCAACAAGTGCTCTTAATTGATGAACCATCTCTCCAGCCACTATTTTTGCCAAATTTAAAAATAAAAAAGATGAAAAGCAATTCTGATTATAGAGGAGTTACTCAATATGTAGTGAGTATGCATGGTTTCACATGAACCACAAGTCCAAAATTAAAAAAGAAAGAAAAAAGAAAAGAAAAGAAAAGAAAAGAGAAAGAAAAAGAGAAAGAAAAAGAGAAAGAGAACAGGCAGTAAGGGGTCGGGAACAGCAACCCAAAGTCCAATGCGTTGCTATGCCGGGTGCTTTCCCCACTTCCGCATCCCTAGTTCCTTTGTCTCTGAATGGCCAGAAGAGGGTTTCTCTGAAGTTACCCTCTGTAGCTAGGAGCCTGATTCTCCAGAAGGTCATGGAGCAGGACAGACACCATAACCAGCCTCGACAGAATGGCCCAGCACTGTTTAGTCTTTCATCCCATTGGCCCTCTCTATAAGAAATCATTTACCCTATTCTCATATTGCCTAATGCCCCATTTCTTCATCCCTCTGAAGGGAGTCTGTAAACTTCAACTATTTACCTGGTATGTATTTGAATAATGATTTGTGTAGTTACCATAAACTTGAAATTAATACATGTGTATGCCTTCTCTCTTTACTCTCTACTGACAGTTTGTTTCAGACTCACTGGATTTCATTAAACCATCAAGGTTTGAACAGATGTTCCTTTCCCCACTTTACAGACAGAGCTGCTTTTGCCACAGGCCTTTGCACAAGGAAACAGATAACACAGAAACAAACCTCAATGCCTTTCTACTGTCCCCGAGTTACAGAGCCACCCAGGAATGCTCCACTCTGCTGGGAAAGTGCTAACAAGGGAAACATTCCACAGACAGACTGTAGGCAGTGGTTCTCAACCTGGGCATCACTACCACTTTGCAAACCCCTATGGCCAAAATTATTTACATTATGATTCATAACAGTAGCAAAATTATAGTTGTGAAGTAGCAATGAAAGTAATTTTATAGTTGAGGGCCACCACAGCATGAAGTGCTGTATTAAATGGTCATAGCATTAGGAAGGTTGGGAACTAAAAAGGTACAGCTTTAGAGCTTGTGCCACAATGCGATCTATCCACCCCTGTCATAACTCCCTGGCTTATCTGAAAGCTGCAGACCTCACAGAAAAGCCAATGACAGGAAGGACGGTTTTTCCCACAAACCCAATCTATGCATAGAAAGATGCAGGGTCATTAAAAACACCAAGGCCAGGAGTGAGGAAATGTGGGAAGTGGATGGCTGAGCTGACCACTATGTCGTTCACAGTACTCAAATAAGCATGTTTCTATTTGTATGTAAGGGAAGTGCCTACTAGTTCATTAAAATCTGCAGAAGGGGATGTGCTGGAGAAAGGACCTGAGTTCAGTTCAAAGTACCACATAGTGGTTCACAAGTATCTAAAACTCCAATTTCAGGGATCTAACTCCCTCTCCTGAACTCTGTGAGCTCCAAGAACACATATGGTGCGCATATATATATAATGTAATATAATATAATATAATGTAATATAATATAATGTAAATATTTATATTATATGCATATATATTTAATATAAATATATATTTATATATTTATATATAATATATAAATATTATATATAAATATAATATATAAATATATATTTAAATTCACATTTAATAAAACATAGCTAGATAGGGGGTTTCCAAAGGGGAGACTGGAAAGAGGAAAACATCTGAAAGATGTAAATAAAGGAAATATTCAATAAAAAAGGGGGAAAAACAAAAAGAAAGAAACAAACAAACAAAAAACTAAACTAAACTAAAGCCATATTTTACAGAGACCAGGAAAGAAAGAACACCTGCCAGAATATTGTGAAGTAAATTTTCTTTATCTTTTTTGTATTTTATGAGTTATAATCATAGTTTACATTTCTATAAACCATTATATGCATCTTGTCTTTTATCATTGTGTTTTTATATACTTATTTAATACATACATAGCTATCACTGAGTAGAATGACCATGATTTACTTAGCCATTTATTTTTCTTTACTAAAAATTGTTCCCTTACATATTTCTATGGTCTTGGATAATGGTGCATATTTTCAATTGTTTTACATAAGTTCAACCTATTTGTCATGTGACTGAATCAGAGTATGAGCAGACCCCTTGATTTCTATAGAAGCACGCTGTCCATGTTCTTAATTGAAGCTGCACATCTTTAGCCACAGCAGTAGCTCCAGTAGCTCTGTATATGGCTTCTTTTTGTGTTGTCATGTCTCTTGGGTCCCTAGAAAAGAGACAATTCCAGATTCCCAGAGACCCATTAACTGACATTTCTTCCCACTGCCCTCACCCACTGCAGTCATTACTGGTCTTCGAGCCTGTGATCCCTCTCCCATCTCACTCAAAGATTTCATCTCCAGTTGATGATTTGCCCTGAACACATACCTCATGCACCTTATGTACTTCAATTTTACCTAAATTGGTTAATTTCATTAGGCAGTGATCCTACACAAGAGGATGACTAATGAGTTAAAGCCTGGGTACCTAGTCAGGACCGGGCTAACTAAAGTTACAGAGACTTTTAAAAGGGTTTGGGTTTTTGGGGGTGGGGGTGACAACTCAGCCACTAAAGATGGTTGCTGACAAGACCAATGACATCAGTTTGATTTGCAAATCCCACATGATATAAGTTGTCCTCTGATTTCCACACACATGACATGTTATACACTGCATGTTCATGCACATGCATGCCACATGCACAAACACACAATGAATTATTATAAAAACATAACATTTCTAAAAGTCGCCCTCTGAGTTTGTGTTCTTGTTTCATTCTTTTTACCTAGCCTTTTTACCTATAAAAGATGAGCCATTCTGCATCTCTCATCAGTCTGGTGCAATGTGCTTCACATCCGAAGTGTTCAGTGAGTACTTAAGGATTCTCTGCTAACGGATAATATCTAAAAAATAACATCTAGCCATTATTTTCCAAAGAGACTAATCTTATTAGTCTCTTCACAAACTGAACACAAAAGCTAAGAGGTACCAGTGACAAGACAACCTTCAGATCTGTTTCTCTTCCACTGCTGGAACATAGAGCCCCTGTGTAGCCCCTCCTCCAGAGGAGCCACCACATGCTCCAGGGAAGCCTGTTCAGACCAGCATGCTCTATTGAAGGTGAAACGTTCCACCCTGCCATGAATGTGCCTCAAAATTCAGAATATAAACAGCTCAAAAGCTTCAGAAAGTCCCTGAAACTTATCAGAAGCTTACCAAAGCTTATATAAGCAGTTAGGGCTGCTGCTGAGAGACACTCTCAGACTTACCCAACCATCTGAAAGAGGCAGAAACCAACAACGCTTCCTGATAGAGATTCTCCAGCCTGTCAGGCTGCCTGCAAACTATGTACTGCCTTTCAGGTTTGCAGCTTCCACAAGCCATCACCCATGCTGGGGGTATGGGGTAGGTGTGGTAATGATGCCACTCTGAGTCATTTCTGCTCCCATGGGTAACCCCAGAAAAACTTACTGGTTTTCCACAATGTACTTGTTGGTATCTTACTTTGAGCCATCATCAGATGCTTATCTGGAGTGAGTAAATGTTTGTTCATTCCTCCTGGAATGGTGTCACACAGCAAGCACATGGTTTAAGAATCTGTTTTTGTTGGCAAGCTGCCTTTTCACACTGTCATTAAGTCACACAAACTCCCTTTCACAATGGGTCAGCAGTATGGAAGAAGGGAGGATGTGTGGTACTTGTTTTGCTAAGTCACACTCCTTAGATCACTGTCATGTGTATTGTGTGTAGTAAAGAAAGAAGCTCAGAGTGTCACTTACACAGCTGTGCAAGTCATACATCCAGCCACTGCTGCTGTGGCAGCATAGTAGTGTTTTTGTCAATCACTCACTTCACAGTAGGAAAAAAATATATGTAATTACAGTTTATGAACTTAAATACCCCAAATATCACCCAATGAAGAGCAGTTCTATTACTCTTTTCCAGCCTACTTTTTATGTTGTGTGGCTGTGCACCTAGGCATACATGCTGTGCCCGTGTGTGTAGGTAGAAGCAGAGGTAACAGCAGGCGTCCTTCTCCACTGCTCTCCATCATGCACCTGGGGTCTTGTCTCTGAGACAAGGGTGCTTACTGAATGGGATGGTTGCTATTGCAGCTAGGCTGGCTGGCTGCTCCTATCTCTGCCTCCTAGTACTGGAATTAGAAGGCATCATGCCCAGCGTTTATGTGGTCACTAAATCTGAACTCAGGTCCTCGCTTATATGTAACAAATGCTCTTACCTATGGAGCCATCTCACTAGGTCCACTTATAATTTCTTGTGTCAAAGAAATGGTTAGAAAAGAAGAAAAGAAAAGAAAAAGGAAGGAAGAATACAACACAAAAACAAACAAACAAACAAAAAGCACAAATGAAAACAAAACAATACATGAGCTTCCTGTGCTGCAGCATGTATGCAGAACACCTGTTCATCTAACCTCCATCTCAGGGCCACACAAGCACTGTTAGGATGGCAGCTGTGGAGTTTCATCTTGCTGAGGTTTGGGGCACAGAGCCATGGATAAATAGGTATACCTTCTCTGACATGCTCCGGGCCAAAGACATTCAGATTTGAGATTTAAGAATATTTTACTATCCATAATGGGTCATTTGGGAGTGAATACAAAATTCACTTACATGCCTTGTGTGCCATTTACACACAGCTGAAGGATACTTCCTACAGTGTCTCTGGAGTAGCTGTATCCTAAGGCATCAGTTGCAGGAAAAGCCACTATGGGTTCTCTACAAACTGCTCTGGATTTTAAAGCACATCACACTTTCAGTTTTAAGGTTAGTCACAGTAAGTTCGTCTTGCCTGTTTTAAATAGATGAATAAGTCAAATAATTGCAATAACTCTACCATACATTTCAGGAGAGTTACAGCTCCTAAATAACACACAAATATATCAGAGAGATGGTTAAGATTATGTAATCTATTCTGTTTACCTTTAAATTGAAGAACACAATTAAAGACTTTTTTCCATATGTTGATTTTTATTATGGCTGAAATATGTTGAGTCTAAATATAATTTAGTAATGAATCACTACTCACTAAGTCCTGGGCTGGAAAAATGGCTCAGTAGTTAAGTGCACATACTCTACTCATAAGGCTAGAGTTAAGAGCTCAGCACCTTCATACCAAGCCAGGTGTCCCTTAAGCACCAGCACCTTCAGCTTTGCAGACTAACATTCTTTTTTGATCTCTGTGCATACAGAAGCACTCATGCCCATGTACATATAAACATATACAGTAGCACTCACATATAAATAAATAAATAAATAAATAAATAAATAAATAAATAAATAAATAAATGTCTTTTTAAAAAGAGATAACTCAACTCAGGCCCCCGAGATCTCTCCTATAGTGAACCACCAACCAGACAGCATATACTAGCTAGTACAAGGCCCCGACACATATACAGTAGAGGGATGCCTGGTCTGGCCTCAGTGAAAAAAGATGCACCTAATCCTGGAGAGACTTGAGGCCCCAGGGAGTGGGGAGGCCTGGCAGGGATTGGGAAGTCAGGGTTGGAGGGACATCCCCTTGGAGACAGGAGGGGAGGAGGAATGGGAAGACTACCTGCTGGAGGGCAGACTGGGAGGGTGATAATGACTAGATTGTAAAAAAAGATTAAAGATAAATATTAAAAAATACTAATAATAGCTTCTAGTCTCCGTCTGTTCCCAGAGCTAGTCTTGTGCCACAGCGCTCCATAACCAAATACAGCCAGGAGAGAGCTGGTCTCCTAGGGGGTGAACACACTTGTAAACACAGGTAAGACCACCATTTCTGCTCAAATTCCTGGCCCAAGAGGGACCTGCCCTGAGCCATCAGGATACAGGAACAAAGGAACAGCCAGGGACAGGATCCTGTCTGCACCCCCAAGCTGACCCTGTACCACAGCTGTCCATTCCCAAATTCCTCCTGTAGAGAACTTGTCACACAGGAGTTCTGACACATAGGCTTGCAGGAGAGACGAGCCATAGAGACAGCAAGACCAGCTAACACCGGAGATAACCAGATGGCTAAAAGTAAGGGCAAGAACATAAACAACAAAAAACAAAGGCTATTGGGCATCATCAGAACCCAGTTCTTCCACCACAGTGAGCCATGGATACCCCAACACACTGGAAAAGCAAGACTCTAGTTTAAAATCACATCTCATGATGATGATGATGATAGAGGACTTTAAGAAATACAGTAGAACACAGGTAAACAGCTTGAAGCCATTAAAAAGGAAACACAAAAGTCCCCTAAAGAACTGCAGGAAAACACAACCAAACAGGTGAAAGAATTGAACAAAACCATCTAGCCTTCATTAAATGGAGCAGTCATTAAAAGTCTGCCAACCAAAAAAAAAAAAAAAGAAGCCAGGGACCAAATGATTTTAGTGCAGAATTTTATTAGAACTTCAAAGAAAACCTAATACCAATACTCTTCTTATTATTCTACAAAATAGAAACATAAGAAACACTACCCAATTCTTTCTATGAAGCCACAGTTACACTGCATATTCTCCCTTGGAGATGTAACAGTTGCTGTCTAATCAGGAACTTTTCACAATTTCCTCTCATAGAGGACTTCATAAGAAATTTTTTTCTACTTCTATCATGTTTAATGTTCCAAATAGATTTTAAAAACTGGTTAAGTGCATATTACTTTTAGCTTCATAAAATATTATGTATGTTTCTTTTTTATTAGATACTTTCTTTATTTACATTTCAAATCTTATCCTCTTTCCTGATTTCCCTTCGGAAAACACCTTATCCACTCCCCCCTCCCCATGCTCACCAACTCACCCACTCCCATTTCCTGGCCCTGGCATTTCCCTACACTGGGGCATACAGCCTTCACAGGACCAAGGGCCTTTCCTCCCATTGATGTCCAAAAAGACCATCCTCTGCTACATTTTCAGCTAGAGCCATGAGTCCACCATGAGTACTCTTTGGTTGGTGGTTTAGTCCCTGGAAGTTCTGGGGGTACTGGTTGATAAATATTGTTGTTCCTCCTATGGGGCTGCAAACCCCTTCAGCTCCATGGGTCCTTTCTCTAGCTACTCCATGGGCACCCTAGGCTCAGTCCAACGGTTGGCTGAGAGCAACCACCTCTGTATTTGTCAGGCACTGGTAGAGCCTCTGAGGACACAGCAATAACAGACCTCTGTTAGCAAGCACTTGTTAGCATTCAGAAAGAGTGACTGGGTTTGGTGAGTGTATATAGGATGGATCCCCAGGTAGGGCAGTTTCTGGATGTCCGTTCCTTCAGTCTCTGTTCACTCTTTGTCTCTATAAATCCTACCATGGGTATTTTGTTCCTGCTTCTAAGAGGGACTGAAGTATCCACACTTCAGAAGAAGAAGGAAGAAGGTCTTCCTTCTTCTTGAGCTTCATGTGGTCTGTGAATTGTATCTTGAATATTCCGAGCTTCTGGGCCAATATCCACATATCCATGAGTGTATACAATGTATGTCCTTTTGTGATTGGGTTATCTCACTCAGGAAGATATTTTCTAGTTCCATCCATTTGCCTAAGAATTTCATGAATTCATTGTTTTTAATAGCTGAGTAGTACTTCATGGTCTAAATGTACCATATTTTCTGTATCCATTCCTCTGTTGAGGGACATCTGGGTTGTTTCCAGTTTCTGGCGATTATAAATAAGGCTGCTATGAACATAGTGGAGCATGTGTCCTTATTACATGGGTATATGCCCAGGAGTAGTATAGCTGGGTCCTCTGGTAGATTTATGTCTAATTTCCTGAGGAACCGCCAAACTGATTTCCAGAGTGGTTGTGCCAGCTTGCAATCCCACCAGCAATGAAGGAGTGTTCCTCTTTCTCCACAACCTCGCCAGCATCTGCTGTCACCTGAGTTTTTTTATCCTAGTCATTCTGACTGGTGTGAGATGGAATCTCAGGGTTGTTTTGATTTGCATTTCCCTGATAACTAAGGATGTTGAACATTTCTTTAGGTGTTTCTCAGCCATTCGGTATTCATCAGTTGAGAATTCTTTGTTTAGCTCTGTATTCCATTTTTTAATAGAATTATTTGGTTCTCTGGAGTCTAACTTCTTGAGTTCTTTGTATATATTGGATATTAGCCCTCTATCAGATATAGGATTGGTAAAGATCTTTTTCCAATTTGTTGGTTGCTGTTTTGTCCTATTGACAGTGTCTTTTGCCTTACATAAGCTTTGCAATTTTATGAGGTCCCATTTGTCAATTCTTGATCTTACAGCATAAGCTATTGGTGTTCTGTTCAGGAATTTTTCCCCTGTATCTATGTGCTCAAGGCTCTTTCCCACTTTCTTTTCTATTAGTTTCAGTGTATCTGATTTTATGTAGAGGTCCCTGATCCACTTGGACTTGAGCTTTGTACAAGGAGATAGGTATGGATGGATTTGCATTCTTCTACATGCTAATCACCAGTTGAGCCAGCACCATTTGTTGAAAATGCAGTCTTTTTTTCCACTGGATGGTTTTAGCTCCTTTGTCAAAGATCAAGTGGCCATAGGTTTGTGGGTTCATTTCTGGGTCTTCAATTCTATTCCATTGATCTACCTGCCTGTCACTGTACCAATCCCATGCAGTTTTTATCACAACTGCTCTGTAGTACAGCTTGAGTTCAGGGATGGTGATTCCACCAGAAGTTCTTTTATTGTTGAGAATAGTTTTCGCTATACTAGGCTTTTTTGTTATTCCAGATGAATTTGCAAATTGCTCTTTCTAACTCTATGAAGAACTGAATTGTAATTTTGATGGGGACTGCATTAAATCTGTAGATTGTTTTCAGCAAGATGGTCATTTTTACTATATCAATCCTGCCAACCCACGAGCATGGGAGATCTTTCCATCTTCTGATCTTCTGTTATTTATTTCTTCAGAGACTTGATGTTCTTATCATACAGCTCTTTCACTTGCTTAGTTAGAGTTACACCAAGGTATTTTATATTATTTGTGACTATTGTGAAAGGTGTTGTTTCCCTAATTTCTTTGTCAGACTGTTTATCCTTTGAGTAGAGGAAGGCCACTGATTTGTTTGAGTTAATTTTATATCCAGCTACTTCGCTGAAGCTGTTTATCAGGTTTAGGAGTTCTGTGGTGGAATTTTTGAGGTCACTTAAGTATACTATCATATCTTTTGCAAATACTGATAGTTTGACTTCTTCCTTTCCAATTTGTATCCCTTTGACCTCCTTCCTTTTGTTGTCTAATTGCTCTGGCTAAGACTTCAAGTACTATATTGAATAGGTAGGAAGAGAGTGGGCAGCATTGTCTAGTTCCTGATTTTACTGGGATTGCTTCAAGTTTCTCTCCATTTAGTTTGATGTTAGCTACTGGTTTGCTGTACATTGCTTTTACTATGTTTAGGTATGGGCCTTGAATTCCTGATCTTTCCAAGACTTTTATCATGAAGGGGTGTTGAATTTTGTCAAATGCTTTCTCGTGTGATTTTTTTTCTTTGAGTTTGTTTATATAGTGAGTTACATTGATGGATTTCCATATGTTGAACCATCCCTGTATCCCTGGGATGAAGTCTACTTGATCATGATGGATTATCATTTTGATGTGTCCTTGGATTTGGTTGTGTGAATTTTATTGAGTATTTTTACATTGATATTCATAAGGGAAATTGGTCTGAAGTTCTCTTTCTTTGTTGGATCTTTGTGTGGTTTAGGTATCAGAGTATCTGTGGCTTCATAGAACAAACTGGGTAGAGTACCTTCTGTTTCTATTTTGTGGAATAGTTTGAGGAGTATTGGTATTAGGTCTTCTTTGAAGGTCTGATAAAATTCTGCACTAAACCCATCTAGTCCTGGGCTTTCTTTTTTGTTGGGAGACTATTAATGACCATTTCTATATCTTTAGGGGATATGGGACTGTTTAGATCAGATCCTATTAAATCTGATCCTGATTTAACTTAGGTACCTGGTACCTGTCTAGAAAATTGTCCATTTCATCCAGATTTTCCAGTTTGCTTGAGTATAGGGTTTTGTAGTAGGATCTGATGATTTTTTTGGATTTCCTTGGTTTCTGTTATGTCTCCCTTTTCATTTCTGATTTTGTTAATTAGGATTCTGTCTCTGTGCCCTCTGGTTAGTTTGACTAAGAGTTACATTATCTTGTTGATTTTCTCAAAGAACCAGCTCCTGGTTTTGTTGGGATTATTTCAATCTTCTTGTATCTATTGAGGCCTGTTTTGCGATCGATTATATGGTTGACTTTAGAGAAGGTACTGAGAAGAAGGTATATTCTTTTGTTTTAGGATGAAATGTTCTATAGATATGTTAAATCCATTTGGTCCATAACTTCTGTTAGTCTCACTGTGTCTCTGTTTAGTTTCCGTTTCTATGATCTGTCCATTGATGAGAGTGAGGTGTTGAAATCTCCCAGTATTATTGTGTGAGGTGTAATGTGTGTTTTGAGATTTAGTAAAGTTTCTTTCATGAATGTGGGTGCCCTTGCATTTGGAGCATAGATGTTCAGAATTGAGAGTTCATTTTCCTTTGATGAATATGTAGTGTTCTTCTTCATCTTTTTTGATAACTCTTGGTTGAAAGTCAATTTTATTTGATATTAGAATGGCTACTCCAGCTTATTTCTTGGGACCATTTGCTTGGAAAATTGCCTTCTAGCCTACTCTGAGGTAGAATCTGTCTTTGTCACTGAGGTAGGTTTCCTGTATGCAGCAAAACGCTGGGTCCTGTTTACATATGCAGTCTGTTAGTCTATGTATTTTTATTGGGGAATTGAGTACATTGAGGTTAAGAGATATTAAGGAAAA
Organism: Montemys delectorum; assembly: GCA_019843815.1. Taxonomy (NCBI): domain Eukaryota; kingdom Metazoa; phylum Chordata; class Mammalia; order Rodentia; family Muridae; genus Montemys; species Montemys delectorum. Next base: position 44,227 of record JADRCD010223326.1, read on the forward strand.
AATGGTTACTTCCTGTTATTTCTGTTGTTAGAGTTGGAATTATGTTTATGTGGCTATCTTCTTTTTCTACGGTGTAGTTTCCCTCCTTTTGTTGGAGTTTTCCATTTATTATCCTTTGAAGGCTGGATTTGTGAGTGATATTGTGTAAATTTGTTTTTGTCATAGAATATCTTGATTTCTCCATCTATGGTAATTAAGAGTTCTGCTGGATATAGTAGACTGGGCTAGCATTTGTGTCGGCTTAGGGTGTGTATGGCATCTGCCCAGGATCTTCTGGCTTTCATAGTTTCTGGAGAAAAGTCTGGTGTAATTGTGATAGGTCTGCCTTTACATGTTACTTGACCTTTTTCCCTTACTGCTTTTAGTATTCTTTCTTTGTTTATTGCACTTGGTGTTTGGATTGTTATGTGACAGCAGGAATTTCTTTTCTGGACCAGTCTATTTGGAGTTCTGTAGGCTTCTTGTATGTCCATGGGCATATCTTTCTTTAGGTTAGGGGAGTTTTCTTCTATAATTTTGTTAAGGATATTTACTGGGCCTTTAAGTTGGGAATCTTCACTCTCTTCTATACCTATTATCCTTAGTTTTGGTCTTCTTATTGTGTCCTGGATTTTCTGCATGTTTTGGGTTGGAATCTTTTTGCATTTTGTATTTTGACTTTTGTGTTAATGTTTTCTATGGTATCATCTGTGCCTGAGATTCTCTCTTCTATCTCTTGTATTCTGTTGGTGATGCTTGCATTGATGGCTCTTGATCTCTTTCCTAAGTTTTCTATCTCCAGAGTTGTCTCCCTTTGTGATTTCTTTATTGTTTCTATTTCCATCTTTAGATCCCAGATGGTTTTGCTCAATTCCTTTACCCGTTTGGTTGTATTTTCCTTTAATTCTTTAACATATTTTTGTGTTTCCTCTTTAAGGTCTTCTACCTGTTTTCCTGTATTCTTCTGTATTTCTTTAAGGGAGTTATTTAAAATCCTTCTTAAAACCCTCTATTTGGATCATGAGATGTGATTTTAAATCCACATCTTGCTTTTCTGGTATCTTGGCGCATCCAGGACTTGCTTTGGTAGGAGACCTGGGTTCTGATGATGCCAAGTAGCCTTGGTTTCTGTTGGTAATATTCTTACATTTACCTTTTGCCATCTGGCTATCTCTGGTCTTGCTTTCTCTGGCTGGAGCTTGTCCCTCCTGTGGGTCTGTAAGCCTGTGTCAGCACTCCTGGGAGACTAGCTCTCTCCTGGCAGAACTTTTTTACAGAGGACTCTGGAACACCCCAAGCTCTGGGTGTAAATGACAACTGGAAGGATCCTGTCCCAGCCCCTCCATTGTTCCTATACCTAGTGTGCTCCTCGCTGCCCGGCTCCAGACAGTTATTGGAGAGAAAGTGGATATCTCACCTCTGAGCCCTGGAGTGAAAGCACTCCTGGGAGAACAGCTCTCTCCTGGGAGACCCTGCACAGTTGACTGTGGTACAGCCTTCACTCCCAGGTACAGATAGTGGACCAAGATATTATATATATTTAAGAGGCATTTAACTATTATAAATTATTTTGATGACTTAAAAATGTCAATACTGAGTTGTATATTTTAAATTTTTATTAGTTTAATAAAAAAATTAAAAAATAAAAAATTAGAGGCAGTTGGTCCATACTTGGCATGAAAATACCAGCAATCCTCTGGTGTTTTCAAAACTATGTGTCTTAAACATTACAGGCACTGCCTTTTAACTCTTGGATAAACTGATAAGTGAGATGGTATGAGTGTAAGGGTTTGACAGGCACCATGCCTGCTGTCAGAAGTTATCAGAGGCCACTAGAAGTCCCCACCTCCCAGAGAGTGGTTCTCAGGGGTCTTGTGGGGGGATCTCTGGTAGAAGTGACTGAAAATCTGGGGAAAACTGAGGACACTCTGAGGATACCCCAGCTCTAACCCCACCCAAATCAAGTGCACAATGCTTGCAAACAATTTTACCGTTAACATGAGTAGCACTCAGGAGCTTCCTGAGTTGATCTACAACTGATGCATCAAAGCTTCTGCTGCAGAGACTTGGAGAAGAAACTCCCCTCATCAAATGCACAAGCTAATAAAGTTACTATAATTAAAAGGAAACACAACTCCCAGCTTCCTGGAAGCCAAAGCAAATAGAAAACATGAGTTACGTAATTCCCAGTGGTACACGGGGGAAGCATGCCAGATCACAAGGTGGGAAGGACGCCTTTTCAATCTAAAGTCTCAGAGCCTGGCCTGTGAACTTTGATGGTGAAATCTAAACAATAAGAGATGATATACTAGGACCTTATAGAAAATGCAGGAATATTTTTATTACAAAATATCTATACATACCTGCATGTCATAACAGAGGGCCACATATCCTATGGCACACACATAAGATCCACCAAAGGGACCAAATCAACCCATCAGGTCCACCCCAAATCAATGTCCTGCCTCACAACTACAAACAACGGAGGACCCACACAGGCAGCCTGTCTTTCCAGGGGAACTCTTTTGGTACTCACCATTCTCTCTACCCATGATAACTCCCTTAGTACCTTCCAAACCTACCAACCCTATCCCAGCCCTTCCCCAAGGCTCAGATGCCTACTGTTCAAAGCTGAAGCCAGGCTGCACATGGGGAAGACCTGAACACATCCTTTATAGGCATCCAATTCGAAATATAAAATGTAGGAGTAAATGGTTTTCTGGTAATCTACTTTGTATAAAATTAGAGATAATTATTGTATTATTTTCCAAAAATCACTAATAAAATGACTCCTGTGCAAAAATCAAAAAGCTTTTGCTGAAGGTAGACTCTAATTCAGAATCTTCAAAGCAACCATTCTCAGTTACCTGGACTGGAATTTGAACCCTCCACATATTCAGTAGTTATATAGAGGAAAATGAGGCTACAAAATCAGAGCTGTGTGCTGGACAGCTGAATCTGAGACACAGATCATCTACTTAATACTGATTAGTTTCTATTTGCAACTATCCTTCTCCCTAAGGTTGCTGAAAACTGAAAAGCTGATCTACACAGTGCTTTTAGAACAGCATCCACTGCCAGGCATATAGATGGCACACACGGGAAGGATGACATGGGAAGGCACATGGCGTTCAGGCTCACATGTGCACCCTCTGTTATTCTGCAACTTATCACAGTCTACCGTACAGCCAGTGGGCACTCCTCAAAGAGCAGGCTAGTGTTCTGTTTCAAATGGAAAGCCTTTAACAATAAGGTTAATTTTAAAAAAAAAAACAAATTTCAGTTAATGTAGACATTTATCAGGGTCACCAGAATCTGTCTTCAGCTAATTTACATTTCTCTTCAATCTATTATTTACTTACCTCTTGTTTTCAGTGACTAAAATTTTAAAACCAAGAGATAGGAGGATTTTAAAGATAACTATTTGATTAGAACTTATTTCTCTACACATAAGTTACCAGATATTTAATATTTTTTTAGTTTATCTTGAATCCACTTAATATTATCTTTCTCCAGAATTCCATTCTAAAATCATGCTAGCAAGAACAACTGCACAGTCATATTCCTTTTGATCCCTTAGGCTACAAAGAGTGTTTCTTCCCTAAGACCCAACAATATGTGTTTGAGTTCTGCCAGATGGCTGTCTCTTCAGCTCAGAACATTCTGGGGAGGTTACATTCACATTCGGAGATGGGAGATACTCACACCATGAAACACAGTCAAGAAGAGTGAGGTCTACCATCCAGCATGCCAGGACATATATTCATCAATCAGCATGAAGAGGCTGAGTGGAGCTCACCTGCACTCTACATTTCCTTATTTATGTGCCTTCCTATTGCAAAGAGGGACTTTATGCGGCTTACAGAAGCTGTAGCTCACAAGAGATAACATTTCCCTTAAAAATTCCTACTGAGTCTGGTGCCATGTAACAGTAATACTGCATATAATTCTCTAATGTGGTAAATGATATTTATAGATGCACATGTGTGTGGGAGCCAAAGGACAAATGGTATTATTCCTCAGAGGCCATCCACCTGTTTTTGAGGCACGTTCTCTCTTTGGCCCACAACTCTCCAATGCTAGGCTGGTTAGTCTACATCCCCAGTGCTGGGGCTGCAAATGAATGTCACCATACCAGGCTGTTCTAATGGATTTGGGGCATTATGTCAGCCACAGTGTTCACATGGCAGCTCACCATGGGGTCAAGCACTGGAACATTAGCAACGTGGATTTTAGAGCTGCTATTTGAATATAAACTAGGAAGTCACATATGAATCTGCTATCTCCTCGGCTGATAATGTGCCAGATTCTTTTAAGAGGTCTGCACTGTAAGTCCTGGGAGGTGTTTGTGTGTGTTCTAAAAGTTTGTTATCTCACCAAGTCAGCAGAACTCAAATTTCACCTGATCCCTTAACCCTTTCTTCAGTCCAGGATGATAGAGGGAAAGAGTAGTCTTCATAAAGAGCCAAAGGAAGTAAGTACTTGCCCATCTACTCAGGAGGAGAGGAAGCCATGAAAATATGAGTAATCCTCTCTTCTCCGAGCTGCCTATTGAGCATCCCAGCACTCCAGCATCCCACTGTATTCATGTCTTCTAACTAATGCATCTGTAGAAAACTAAGGCTAGGATCTGCTCAGTCAGTAACTGCTTTTCTGGAAGAAAAAAAAAAAAAAAAAAAAAACAACTGTAGTCAGCTACAGAAATGTAGCAACGTGGCACGTGATTATGCACAGTGGGAAAGGACGAGCGTATTTAAAGACCTGTGGTGGAGATAAATGTACCTGTGTGGCCTCTGCAACAGCTCTCAGCTGCATTATGTCAGCCACAGTGTTCACATGGCAGCTCACCATGGGGTCAAGCACTGGAACATTAGCAACGTGGATTTTAGAGCTGCTATTTGAATATAAACTAGGAAGTCACATATGAATCTGCAAATGACTTTACACAAGATGCTCTCTTTAAAAAAAAGAGAAAGGGGGAAAATGTCTTAATTCTTTTATAAACTAATATCTTGGGGAGGTGCACTGGAAAGACTCCAAATTCACCTCAATGTTGGAGAAAAAGCAAAAACCAAAACAAAAGCAAACAAACAAAAACGCTTTTACCACTGTGGGAGAAGTCTTCCCCTTTAGTCTAAAATAATTCTTTTTTAATGGTGTACTTAGAGACATAGTATAAAGCCATAATGTTTTTATGTAAATATCAATAATAAAAAATAAGACAACAAAGTATCAGATCAATAATATAAAAATAGTCTTTTATAACGTCTCAGCAATAAATTCTCCCCTTGTTCTCGGGAAACTAGCTTTTTTTGATACAGCATTAAGAATAATTTAAAATCTACATTCTCCACTGTGGAACCCACTTACTTAGGTAGTAAATCTGTGCCAAACAGCAGTCTCATTGGCTTGCAATCAGAACATTTCCGGGCCACTGTGCTTCATATTTAACTGATAATCTCCAGGAACTCTGTGCTCACTCATAACTGCTGACTTCCAACAGCTCCTGGGACCTATTTAAAGCTTCATGTGATCCCTCCTTTTATTTATCTTTGATCATCTATTTAGCCATGAGTGTCTGTGGTTTGGGGCAAGAGTTTGTGGGAGGAAGAAAGAAGTCCACACAAACATTCCAGAACATTCCTGAGGCTTTTCCCCCTTTCATTTTAAAAAGATCAAAAAGGACAAAACCAGAGCTCCTGGGTGCTTGTCAATCAGAAGCAGGATCCCCCCTGTGGGTGACAAGGACAGATATAAAGAAAGCTGTGCTTCCAGGCCTGTTAGGACCACAGTTCCCTTCAGTCTCAAATGGGTCTTGGTGACTGAGCAGATTCCTTCTCAGAGCCCAGGATCAGCTAGCAGTGACCAGGCTCTGCAGGTCTGTATTCTTCCAATTCCTCTCAATGTGTCTCTCCACAAGCACAGACACTTGTTTCAGGTCAGAAGCCAGTGCTAAAGCAGTTGTCACCCCCAGCCTTCCTCAGCCTGTCCTCCCACCTCAATAACCCTTAGAAGAAAGAGCAGCCACAGTCCACAGCCGCTGGAGATCATTCTGACAAGAAACAGGCAACAAAGGAAGGAGAAAATGGAAGACAAAAAAAAAGGCAGTGAATGTTGGAAGATTTTGACACTGGCCACTCACTATGCAAAGGAAAGTGTGGAAATGTCTATTTGGCAAGGGAGAATCAAAGCAAGTTTATACTGGCCCTGAAGGTGCTATTTAAAATGGGGCTAGAGAAGGCACTGATGAAACATTGGCTGTGAAGAGAAGAGGAGATACAGTCCCAACTGCAGCACCCTAACGTCCTCAGGCTATATGGATATTTCCACAATGCCACCAGAGGTTATCCAATTCTAGAATACGTGCCCATTGGAACAGTCTACAGAGAGCTTCAAAAACTCTGCAAGTTTGATGAGCAGTGAACAGCTACTTATAGCACCCAGTTGGAGAACACTGTCTTACTGTCATTCAAAGAGAATCATCTAGAGACATTAAGCTGTAGAACCTGCTCCTTGGGCCAAACAGAGAGCTGAAGATTGCAGACTCTGGATGGTCTGTACACACTCCATCTTCCAGGAGAACCACGCTGTGTGGCACCCTGAACTGCGGGCCCCCTGATGATGACTGAGGACTGGATGGACAATAAGGTGTAACTCGGGAGTGTTCTCTACCATGAGTTCCTAGTGAGGATGCCTCTTTTTGAGGCATACATGCACCAGAAAACATATAGAAGGATATCATGTGCTGAATTCACATTCCTTAACTTTGTGGCAGAGGGAGCCAGGGACCTCATTTCAAGACTGTTAGAAAACACAACTCTAGCTGGAGGCTAACATTAGCACAAGTCCTTGAGCACCCCTGGATCACAGCTAATTCCTCCAAATCTCCACTGGCCACAAAAACAAAGAGCCAACTGGCAAATCATTTTAGGGAATCCTGAGCGACTGGGCACTGTGCAACTGTGAGAAACGCCCCACTGAGACCACCCAGACTCTCATCACTGCCCCCAGGGTGCCTTGCTAAGCAGGTAATCCTAGGCCTTGCATCCAGGAAGCCCCACCTGAGCACACTTGGCTCTCTGCCCAGCCCCCAAGAACTATGCTGCTTTTCTTGATTTAGTAGTCTGGAGGGAAAGTTCCACTACAGCTGTCCCCATGGCCTATGCCTCAAGGTGTCCTTGTGAGGGTCTCAGTATGGGAAAGTTACCACCCTGTCTGACACACCAGTGAGCACCTGTGTTATAGCTGTCGAGTGCCTGAATGTGTGTGTGGCTCACTGGGTCACCAGGCTTGGGAAATCTGTTGAAATGAGTATGTATCTTCTTTTAAATGCTAAAATAAAGATTTGTACAGACTTCCTTTTACTTATGTGGCATCCCCTTCAGGGCCCTCTGGTTTTCAGCCTTCTGAAGCCTGTGTGGGATCTGATCTCAACCACTGTAATGGGGCCTGTGCTCCACCTCTGCATTGGGACCTGACTCTGGTGTTTCTGGTGTTTCTTATGTTGGAGTTCTGTCATGTGAGTAAATTTGGTAAATATAAATATAAATATATATATATATATATATATCATCTTTTTTTTTTAAAGGACAAAACCAATTATTTGGCAGAACTAATGATAACTGTTGGGAAATACAAATGTGTTCTTTATAACTGTAAAATGCTTTTCTAATGTAATCTATCATTATTAGACAAACACTGTTTGGCTATCCTGTAGACGTCAATTATTTATGTGATTATTTTGAGTATCAGAAGTCCCCTACTACTTGAACTGCTATAACAGAGACCTAACATCTTTATGATGCTCAGTGTAGTCTTTAATTAAGAACATCAATACCCTGTGCCAGTTCTGTTAACGCTAAAGGAATTATAAATTTTGCTGACTTCTAAACAGAGACTTAACAAGAAGATTTCGAGTTAGGGTCTCAATTTTGCTTTCATGACCTTCACCAATATATGCTCTCTAAAATTCCGTCTCTCAGATATAAAACGTGGCAGATAAGGAAGTCAGAGTTTGAATAAAGGAGAAGGCACCATTCAACGTGTAAGGAGAACTTAATATCTCTTGTTATTTTTCCCTAAGCTATGACTCAGCAGTACACTCTCTTTACCAGACAAGAGCTCTGTAGGGCTTAAGGTTTTGTTAGTTTACTATCCTCGAGTTTTTTATGTAAAGAGAGCTGAAATTTCAGTATCTTTCAAATAGTCACTCAACTTCCTGAGTAACTTCACAAAGCTATATCGATTATGCACACTGGTCAATCACATTTAGAAGACCAAATCAAATACCCCAAAGTGACCCAACTTCTAAGTGAACTAACATGCAAAGAAAAGAAGGACTTTCTCTAAGTGAAATCAGGACCTACAGGACATGTGCAATGCACATAAGGCTGAACATGGACCTGAAGCAAGTTTCCACACCTTTGTTAAGTTCATCACTGCACTGCAGCATTCTGCCTTGGGCAGAATCAGCAAAGCAGACAGTTTTCATTATCTCTTTATATTGCGTATAGAAAAGATACAAAAGATTTTCAGAAGCATGAATTATACTTCTCTAATATCATCACTTACCCAAGCAGAATGCCATTATTTCCTTACACTACTTCAATAAAAATAGTAACTAAAATTAAATATTTTGGCTGCTATTGTCTGTAAAATCTAAGCAAGTGTTTACAGATGTTAGCACCATGCTAAGAAGGCACCATTCTCACAGGCAATCTCATACACAGGTGGCTGTTTACTAATCTCTGTGTTTTCTTCTTTGAGGCATTATTCTAGGATTTAGCCCTAATAAATAAATCCTGTATGGTTAATTGCATCACTGCACTAACAATAAAGAAGTTGGCCAGCTTCCATTTTGACTATAAAACTCTTCATTGAGGAGGATAATGAACAGAGAAAGCCCACCATATAGAGACATGGGCCTGCCAGCAGAAAAGGTTGTATACGCAAGCTAAGCTTAGGCAAAGCTATATAACTAATCTATCTTTTATGCAAATGCCAATTTGCCAACATTTAGTGGGAATGTGATTATTAAAGATTGTCTGGTCTTTCTTGATTAAACTTTCTGCACATTGCTTTTCACTTTGAAAATCTCACCTAACTATGTTTCGTTGTTGTTTTAAACACGTTTTAAAATAAGAGTAAGTTGATTTCAGAATTTATTCTTGCTGGGTATAGTGGCTTGTTGTATTAGCAGCATCATAATTAAAAAAATACAGCCTAGACTACATAATAAATCCCTTTCTTAAAATACTGTTGCACAAATAGTCAAAGGCTGCAGAGACTTTTAAATGGTCCAAGCTAGGGAAAGGGAGTCTTACAGATGAGTCACTCATATACCTGTAGCTGGACATGGTAAAGGAGTGGACGAAGGAGAGGCCAGGGAAGTAGATGGGTGGGGGGTCCAGGGACCTCCCTGGCATACCTTGACATTCCCAGGAAAGGCAGGTGGAGAGCTGGCTCACACTCTCTAATCTAACCTGAGTTGAAACAGAAGCCACTGCTTTCTGTTAGATTTAATATTTTCAGGAATGTAACCTGGAAATATTTCATCATGAAGGCCTAAAGGCTAAGAAAAAGAAATAGTACTTGTGTGAAAGCCACCTCACATGTTTTAGGTATCACAAAGGTATTCAGACATTTAATTAGCTTAATTAATGCCTGGAAAAAAGTCAGTAAATGTGCCAAAATAATTGTGCTCTTACTAACAGTGGGATAACTTTTAGCTGAGCTATAAAACAGTATTATTCTTAGCAATTGCTCAGTTCTTAAGCCATTACTTTAAAGTAAGTATATGCTGATCTTTAAGGAAAATTCAGAGTATAAGATATAAAAATCCAGGAAGGGCTAGGGGAAGACTGAGGCTCAAAAGCTCCTTGTTTGCAGTAAGACTGAGTCACAATAAGCTAACTGAAAATAAGGTACATAAAAAAAAAAAATGCATGCCACCCACCATACCACTGGGCATCAGGCTTAGTGCACAGAACTCTGTGATCACATGACTGTGGTCCTGTGAGGTCATGTGATTATGTGGCAGTGGCAACCCATGCTGCTAACAGCACTAAGAGGGCCATTCCTGTGTCCCTAGCAAGGACGAAGATTCAAACCCAAAAGCCAAGCTTCTGCTGAATGTACACCGTACCACATGGCCCGAAGGCAGAAATAGTAAGATAAACCATAGATGAGTCAGGATTGCTTTTCTTTAAGAAAATGAGGTTAAACCATCTGCCATGCAGAACTGCTGGTATCATAAAAGCTGAGAGTGTGATCTGTGATCTGACACAAAGGTGCTCAACTGAGAACGGCTGCATCACCAGCATTAAAATCATCTTTCCATTGCACTGGCATTAATGAGGTAGGCAAGCTATTCCATATACTAGAACACCCCATCAGGGGAATGTCCTCTGACTATAATTAATGCTTCATCTTTTAAACCTATTTCTACTTAATCAACTATTTTCAAATGGAGCCGTCATGACAAGAATCTGGGAGTTGGGGTTGAAGAGACGGTTCTGCAGCTAAAATCACTTGCTATGCTTGCAGAGAATCCACCTTTGGTTCCTAAAGCCCACGCTGGGCAGCTCGCAACACCTGTAACTCTGGCTCCAGGCAACTGATTCCCTCTTCCAGTCTCCACAGCACCTGACCTGAACTCACAAATACACATGCATGTGCACATATGTACACACACACACACACACACTCCAACACTAACACTAACACTAAAAATACAATTTTTTAAAGTATCTGGGAGATTTGCCAGGCCACAGGAGCAGCTCAGCATGACAGCACTTGTCCAGAATCTGAGAGGACCTGTGCAGTATCACCAGGACCAGGGGCTTTGCTAAAGAATCAGGGTATGTGGGGGACTCCTATATAACCAATGTATAACCTAACATGTACAGTTTTCCATCAGAAGAACTTGTTAGAATGTACAACTTCACATTTCAGTATGAAAACCTGATACCCATAGTCCTCCATGCTCTCAACCGTAAAAAATGATCATCTGAATACTGACAACTCTCATAGAACAGTAGAGACTATCATCCTTGGGGCATATAATTATTTTTTTTCCAAGACAGAGTTTCTCTGTGTAGCCTTCGTTGTCCTGGAACTCACTCTGTAGACCAGGCTGGCCTTGAACTCAGAAATTCGCTTGCCTCTGCCTCCCAAGTGCTGGGATTAAAGGTGTGCGCCACCACTGCCTGGCTTGAGACATATAATTCATGAGGGCAAAGGTTGCAAAAATAATTTAAGCTTCTCTTCCACAAACTCAACCAACAGTCTTTGTTTCAATGTATACTCTGGCTTTGTGGAAAGTTTATGATTTTACTAGAAAATGCAGCATGCAAAGGCATCACTGACTCACACTTACGTGAGGAACAAAGTTCTGTGTAACAGTCCACTACTCGGAAATATTATTTATATGGCAGTGATAATCATGGTAAAAAGAACTTTAAAGCTATCACTTAAGGACTCATTGTGTAGCAGTGTTAGCATCTGCCCTGCATATGTGGGGCACTTCAGTTTGAACTCTATCATTACCAGAGGGGGAAAAAAATCTCTGATGAGTGATATGAGCAGAAGATGAGAGAGTTTTCTATAAATGCTAGTACTATTTGTTATATTATTAATATATACTAATAAGGAGCAGATTACTGAACGATTGCTATATTCCAGACACTATTTCAACTAAATCGAAGAGAACCCAGAATACAGAGAGCATCAGATGAACAAGGCAAATCAATGTCTGGTGTTTCATGCTAATAAAACAAAGAACAGAGTGAAACAAGAGAGAGCCATGCTGAGGTGGGGGATCCCAGAAGGACTGAATGAGGTGACATTTAAAGAAACACTGGAGGTGAAGGAAATCATGCAATGTTTCAAGAAAGGAACAGTCCAAGGTGAGGCAAGAGCCAGGGGAGGGACCCTTTGGACACATAGGGAAGAGGACAGTGGAAGAGAGACAAACTGTCCAAAAGTGAAGAGGTGAGTAAGCAGGCCACAGTGACTGAAGGGCAGCTGAGCTGCCGGCTGTTACCTCAGAAGCCTTGGTACAGCTGCCGTGCCGTGCCAAGGCTGTACAGAGGAAGGAAGAGCGGGCAGACCTGCTGGTACTGAAGGTGCCCTGGCCCAGAATCCGGATACATTCTGAAGATAGGGCCAAAGAGATGGGCTGGCAGAAGGCTGGAGTGAAAAGGGAAGCAAGCTCGGCAAGCTTAGATGTCTTTCCAGAGTGATCCCCAGGACAAATCATTGATGAACCCACAACAACCCTGAAGTCTGTGGCCTAGCTGGAAAGACAGATTTACTAGTAACCAAAAGTACAAAGGGATTACAGGTCACAGAGATGGAGATTTCAATTTGGTTTTGTTATTTCTGAAGCATTACTAGACATGCACATGAAATATTGAGTAGGCAGGTATACTTAGTAGCTAAATTTTAGATGACAGTTTATTTTACAGACAGCTAAACAAAAATAAAGTCTAATCAATAAAATGAAACCTTAACTTCTAACATCTATTTGACTAGTCGATATAACACATTTTCTCCATTATTAACTTTCATTTAGTACATCAATGTAATGCTCCATCATAAAACTCCCAGAACACTATTAAAAACCCTCACTGAACTCTTAAGATTTCCTAGCAGAATAATTTCACTCAATGAGTAATTAAAAATGAGTATCAGCAAATAGAGAAAATAGCCTAAATTGTTATTCAACAATATTTTAAAAAAAGGTTCAAGTCACCCCTTTGGTAAACTATAATGACTAGAAATAAAATGCCAACAAATTCTGTCAGATTTGAATGCAGTTTTCACTGTAGATTAAGCAAGCCCTGCAGACTCAAAATGGCATGAATGTAGCGCTCTCTCCATGGGTACAAGACTATTCAACAATGATAGGTTTTCTCTTAACAAAATATCATTTTTAAGGATATTATGGTTAAAAACACCTCAGCATATTGATAGTTAATAGAGTCACACTGTGTGGTGACTTAATGACAATGACCCTCAGAGGTTTACACATTTGAATGCTTGGCCCCAGTTGGGAAGGATTTGGGAAGGATTAGGAGGCATGGCCTTGTTGGAGGAGGCAAGCCACTGGAGGTAGGCTTTGAGGTTTCAAAAGCCATAACATTCCCAATTAGCTCTCTGCCTTGTGTTTGTGGATGAGAAATAAGCTCTTGGCTACTGCTTTCCTATCATGGCTGCCTACCTGCTACCATGCCCCCTGCCACGATGGTCACGGACTCCTAACTCCAGAACTATAAGCACTGATAAACTCTTCTATAAGTTGAGACATTCGGTTGCAGTGACTCCTCACAGCAATAGAGAAGTAACTAAGACAAACTGTCAACAGCTGCATGCTGCCATGTATCAAACACAACCCAGGTTAGGGTTGACCAAATAAACAGCTTCGTCTACTCCCAGCTACACCATGCTGGACATTTTTGTCAGTTTAGGACTGTATTCTGCAGTTAGGATTCTGGAACAGTTGCAGATACAGCACTAGGAATCACTGACAGACATAGGGTCTTCACCAAACAGGGAAGAGAGATGCTTTCAAATGGTGAGTTTTGCTAAAACTCACGAGCACAGCCATAAGCCTTGTAAGAACCACCACCCAAGAATGAAAACTGAGAGACAAGTCAAGGGGCTGAGGGACATTGCCCATGCAGTCCACGAAAGGAGCTGTCATTAAACAAAGTACATGTTTAGCAAATCACTGAAACCTTAAGTATGACATGATCAGCAAGCACAAGACTATTGAGATTCCTATTTCCCAGTCCCAGAATTTCCAAAATTAACTTATCTACTCTATAGCACTGGCATTCTGGGCATATGAAAACTGGACAGAAATGAGACATGGACTTTTAAAGAGCTACAAAAATGTCAGATCTGGTGGCAGAGAACTATAATCTCAGATAGGTGGCTCAATGAAATGAGAGGGCCACAAGTTAAAGGCTTGCATAACCTACAGAATGAGTTCAGGGCCAACTTTACCAACTTAGCAAGACCCTTCCTCAAAATGAAAAGAACAAAGAAGGGCAGGAATGTCACTTGGGGAGGAATCTCCCATTTGTGAGACCCTTGCAGGCTGAAACAAGAGAGCTGTAGAGTCCAGGCCAGCCTGGGCTCTCAATATTACAAAAACTGAACTGTCCTTTCTACTCAAAATCTACATCATCAACCAAAGAAAAAGCCAGCTGGCCTTTATCATACTATTATTATTAATTATTTCAATTTGTATTCATTCATTCATTTGCAATGATAGGGATTGAACTCAGGACCTTTATACTTTGGGCAGGTCTGAGCCTCTTTATATGTTATACTTTGGGCAGGTCTGAGCCCCTAGCATGACCTTTAGACTCCTCTGCTTATTAGCTGGCACACTTGGCACAGTACCATACTTACAAATGCTTAGCATTTACTGATTTAAACTTCAACTTACCTTCCTTTTCTCTATCTTCTCTCATTTAAGCCCTCTTACAGGTGTTGGCTGGTTTTATGTCAATGTGACACAAGCTAATGTGCTTTGGGAAAAGGGAAACTCTCAATTGATAAAATGACCCCATCAGATGGGCCTGTGGAGCATTTTCTTAATTAACAATTGATGTGGGAGGGCCCAACTTACTGCGGATTGTGCTACCCCTGGGAAGATGGCCCTGAATGGTATAAGAAAGCAGGCCAAGCAAGCCATGGAGGGCTAGACAGTAAGCAGCATTCTTCCACATCAGACTCCTGCTTCCAAGTTTCTGCACTACTTGAGTTCCTGGCCTACTTCTTTCAATGGCTGTGCTGTGGAGCTGTAAGCTGAAATAAAGCCTTTCCTCATGAAGGTCCTAACCTAACTGAGACATCTCTGTCACCTCACTATTTAGCATTCATTATAAAACTGAATGCTTTATCATTCTAAGTTAAAGAAGGGAGATGCAAAAGGTCTCATCCTAAAGGGGTAACCAAGTTCCTTTCTGTGGTAATGAAATGTTTTCAAAGTTATAATAATGTCATGTATACATTTGTCATGTATACATTTGTGAGTACTTCTAACTGGGAAACACTGAATCAGACACTGTAAAAGGGTGGATCTTATGAGTTTGAATCCTTTGGTTTTCAAGTAACAGCAGTGTGAGGTTCCTTTTTAGGGGAGGATCTATGTACTTTAGTATCTGAATAGCTCTGGTTGAGCAATAGGTGACAGATCATTACTGAAGTTCCCAACACAGTGCTAAACAGACAAGGAAGATGACACATTCTAGAAACTGCTAAAAGAAGAAGACGTAAGACTCATTTAAAACACATCTTAAAGGAAGAATATAAACGTTCAGACCTTCATATATTTTGGTTGTTCAATGAAAGTACCCAGATAGAACACTTCATCTTCCAAAAGGCACTGGATCTACTTTCCACCTTATTAAAAATGGCTCTTTTCCAACCACTCCATTAATCCTACACACTGACTTCTAAAAGACCCTTGCTTTCCCAAGGAAAGTTCAGGCTGAAGTGGCTCAATGGTCATTCTAGCCCTTACCATTTCGTTCCTTTTAATTGCTACCACACTATGTGCTCTATCCAAAAATATGAAGACTTGGCTCTTAAATCTATACCTCACCCAAGGTCACTATGACATAAGCAGGCTCAAGGACGCCCTGAGCTTCACAATGCCAGATCTTGGCCCAAAGCCCAAAGTTTTCTACACCAAAGAAAAGAAAATTACCAAATGGATGTGGTACTTGAGGTAACCCTTGAAGTTCACCTGAAGAAAATGCCACAGTTGACTACTAGTGTAAAGAAAGGCTTCCTGTTGGTATCAGGACCTCTGAAACCCATGACATCACATGGATGCGACCCACACACCTGTTGCCAAGGCAACAGCCACCATTTTCCCAGAATCCACTTGGCTCACCTTTACCTATGACTGTGTCACCATCCATATATAAAGAAAGCCCCCCATCCCTCCCTGCTCTCTCTCCCTCCTTACCTCCCCCATCCCTTTCTCTTTCCACTACCACCTTGCCCTTCTCTCAATAAATCTCACGTGGAACTGTTTGGCCGGGTGTGGTCCTTCTGAAGTCAGGCAAAGATCACAACACTTCCACTAGGTTTTCAGTAAATAAATAAAACGAATTTTTTTTACTACTATAACACATATCTGTATGCTTTCCTGTATCTTCCTCTTACCTTCCAAGTAAGCTCCTAAGTGCAACAATACATCTGAGATTATTTTGCACATCCACTCCCCATCTCCACAGCAATGAAAATCTCAGGCTACTCATGAATACAGAATACTGTGATGGGCACTAAGCTATGTCAGCAAAGAATAAACTGGAAGACTTTTTAAAAATTAAACCTTTTTCTGACTTAGAAAGTGTGTAAGAGGTTAAAAATTAACGTAAGCTCTCCTCAAGAAGTACCAACAAACATGGTTTGCAAATATATTGTGTGTGTGTGTGTGTGTGTGTTTTCTTACATAGGAGCTTATCTTTTAAAACTTTCTAACCTCCTGAAGATACTGCACTTTGCTAAGAAGTATTAGACTCAAATGACTCACATACTTATAAAGATAAAGCAAAGCAAAGTACATCACACAGTAAAATTAACATAAAAAATATATTTCAGGGAAAATTTCAGCTGAAAATAAATATAACCTCAATTCATGAATTTTCTAAACATGAAAAACCTATTGAGTTAATGTGATGACAAAAGAGTAAATTCTGCCTAATGAATTTCCTAATCACTTTCCTTTTATTATTATCAGTACAGCTGGTGAGCTAGCTGTCCCCATACAGACGGCAAGCACAAAACCTTTATGGTAAGATGCTGACAACCAAAAGTCATGTCATGCTTACCTTAGAGAGAGTAATGCCTTCCCTCCTTCGTAATGTAGAAAAGAATGTGTCTTTTATCCACAGGATGCTATATTAAGATCATGAATACATGGCATGCCTTCATCAGACAGCACATGCATTCACACCTTATAAACAATGCCAAAATTAACAAGTAGTTTGCAAACATTAACTTATGTCATCGTCTAGCAGCGCAATGGGATTTTACAAAGAAACCTAGTCCTGAGAAGTCATGTATCTAGCCCAGGTCACATACAGAAACAGCCTATTGGTCTCTAGAGGAGCCACCGCAGTGGAGCACTGCCTCTGTCTCTCAGCGACAGAATTATCAAATGGATGTGGTACTTGAGGCAGGCTTTGAAGTCTACCTGGAGAAAAGGCTACAGCTGACAACCCGTGTAAAGAAAGGCTTCCAGCCTCTGCTAAGTCTGTCCGGCCTCTGTCTCACAAGCAGACATGAGAACAGAAAGAGAAGCAGCCCACGGGCTACTGGAAGTATCTAAGAGCACACTTAAGCCAACATTTTTTTTTTGGTTACTGAATTTTATTTATTCTGTCTTCATAATAATCATTATTTTCCTACTTTACTCTGTTTCTTTTTTTACGGTTTTTTAAAATTATTTTTATTATTTTTTAAGCTTTATTGCATTATAATGAAAAAAGTTACATGATTTCAATTTATCTGAATTTGTTAACATTTAAAAACATATTTTAAGTAAATAGAACTAACTCACATTCTTGTTTTCCTTTTGTACCCCAACTCCTCCCAGAGACTCCCCCCTTCAATACCTACAATATCTTTTTTGTCAAATTCTTTAAAATTTATAAATTTTTATAAATTTTATATTATATTATAACAATAAAAGTGAGTATTATAAAAGTTGTTTGATATAAAACAACAATCAATTTAACAGTCTTATGTAGATGCTTGTCTACAGCAATACCGAAAACACGTGTTTTTCTCAATATAAATTTTATTTTTTTTTATTTTTTTTATTTTTTTAGGTATTTTCTTTATTTACATGTAAATTTCTCCTTTCCCAGGTTCCCCTCCAAAAAACAACAAACAAACAAACAAACAAAAACAACAAGAACGAACCCCTTTTGCCTCCCACCCTCTCCCACTTATTGGCCCTGGCATTCCCCTACACTGGGGCACAAAACCTTCACAATTAAGCCAACATTTTAACCTGCACTTAGACTGTTCCTAATAGCTCCTCCTCTCTCAAAGTGAAAGCTTAACTTCATTTTCAAGAGATGAGAGCCAGCTATGTATATATAACTGACAAACTACTAGCAACAATTTCTGTACAGGGAAAAACACTTTATTAGAAGAAGACTATAATAATGATATATACCCAACCAGTTCTCTTCAGTCCACAGTGGGGAATGATCTATGAGTTCTTAAAAGCATTCTTAGGCCCCTGAGCCTGATTGGTCAGCATTCAGATCGAGAACTTTGCTCCCCAATGGGAATGCTTCCCTCCTGAGCCCAATTACAAAGGCAGCTACTCCTGACATGTCAAGGCAAGCACACAGCTGAGGAGAGCGAGTACTTACGATGCTGTTTTGCTTTATTACTTACTTAAATATTTCATTCATGGTGAATTTTGAGGGGGTGGTATTGAATAAAAGCTGTGTACTCTGTCACATGCAACTTCATGCGTTTCCTTTGGCTTTCTTCATATCCCCTGGTTGCTTGCCTGGATATTTTTTATTTTGTTTTATTTTATTATTTTATTTATTTATTTATTTATTCATTATTTATTTATTTATTTATTTAGGTCAACTTGACAAAAGCTAGAGTCATTCCAGAGAAGGGAATCTCAACTGAGAAAATGTCTCCATAAGATCTGGCTATAGGACATTTTCTTAATTAGTGGGACAGCCCTGCCCATTGTGAGTGGTTCTATCCTTGGGCTGGTGGTACTGGGTCTATAAGACAGCATGCTGGAAAGGTGTGAGGGGCAAGCCTCATAGCACCCCTCCATGGCCTCTGAATCAGCATCTGCCTCCAGGTCCCAGATCTGTTTGAGTTCCTGTCCTAATTTCCTTCAGTGATGGACTATGATGTAGAAGTGTAAGCCAAATAAACCCTCTCCTCCCAACTTGCTTTTTGGTTATGGTGTTTCACTGCAGCAACAGAAATCTTAATTAAGACAGCTGGCTACTATGGTTTCCTCACAAAGTGCTATGGTTTCTGGGCTTGCTTTGAATACTCTTTGCTGCTTTATTTGGCCCCAAACCCATTTTGCAACTTCATTTTAACCTACGACACACTGTCCTGTCACCCTCACACCCCTCTGACACAGCCTGTCACCCTCACACCC
>JADRCD010223327.1:7552-22823 GCA_019843815.1 Montemys delectorum
CCCTCCCTCCCTCCCTCCCTCCCTCCCTCCCTCCCTTCCTTCCTTCCCTCCTTCCTTCCTTCCTTCCTTCCTTCCTCCCTTCCTTCCTTTTCTATACCAATTGTTCCTTTAAAAACTTAAAAAAATGGTACTCAGTACTGTGCACAGTTTAAAATCCTTTAATTATGCCAATACCTATGGAATAGAGTCAAATACATTAATCATTTTAAAAAAGGAAAACCTTTGGATGAAGAAAATTTAGTAAAGTTTGAGGAAATAATGTTTTAAATTTTTGGAAACTAAGAGCAAGAGAGGACCAGAGTTATCAAACGTGCAACAATTTATGTCTAGCTTTCCATACCACAAAGCTAACCTATATAGTGTCTTTTAATATTCTCCATATCCAGCACAGGTTTTAGAATGAAATAAAAGAATATAAGAGCAATCAAAGAGTGATCAAGTGACTCAGGATTCAGTATAATAATTACACAAACACTTGTAAGACTCATGGATCAGCTTATTTCTTCTGTGTCATTATTAAGTTCTTTCTGTCAGTACCTATGTGTTTCCACTTCTGTTTAGGGAAAGCACTATTTGGTTTATAGTCAACACTCTTTGGGGTCAAAAGAACAGTTTTTTCAAGAATATGAAGGGCTACTTCAAAGGAAAATATTAGCCAGGCTATCCTACATTCTCTGGATGTTGATTTACAGCTGCACAGGGGGGCAATTCCAGCAGAAGGGGTACTTCTTCTGGGTTTGGGGAAAGCTTTTTTTTTTCATAAAATGAGATATGTAAAAATAACACTATATCTCATGGTTATGCTTCATTAGCATAGCAAACTAGAAACATGAAAAAATTCAGTCTTGTCATGCATATGGTGTGCAATGAGTCAATTCTAAAATTACTACATTTTCAGATTTTTTAATAAGAAACTGAGTTTTTTGTTGTTTGCTTCTGTTTAATGTTACTTAAATTTGTTTTCTCCATGGACGAATTTCTAAGTTATCTAATATCAAGGGGTCAGTCCTAAAATCATATGCATACAAGAGCACCAATTAGACTCAGCATATGTATATATACATATATCAACACACATATATATACATATATATGTATATATATGTATGTGTATATTATCTATACATATAATATCTATGTCTACATCTATGTCTGCATCTACATCTATGTCTACATTTATATCTGTATCTGGCCCAAGAGGTCATGAATTGGGGCTATACAATAATGGTTGGTGTGAAAAAAAGTGAGTAAATAGTATAACTATATTTTCTTATTTTAACAATGCCCAAGTGGAGTTTTCTTACTGCTCATCCTACTTGGGGTTTCCAAGTATATGTGTTCATTGCAGGTAATTTAGGAGATTCTTGGCTTTTATGTTTTCAAATGTTCTTTCTATCCCATTTTCCTGTTTCCTCTATGGCTCCAATTTTTTGCTTGTCATAATATTTTCTATTGTTCTTCCCAAATGGATGCTTTTATTTGTGTTTGTGTTTCAGTTTCTACAGCTTCTGTTGACTTTTAAACAAGCTTATTGTGTTCAGTGTCCTGGTGACTCACAACATAAATGATTTTATGATATTGTGACTTTCTATTTTTCCACTTAGCTGTTTTGGTGATTCATGATTGACAACAATGGGCTTTTACGCTTCTTACATTTACCTTTACAGTTTCATTTAGTGTGTTCATCATAGGCAAAGTTCCTCCTTGAATATTTTTGGTATCTATTGTAGTTCTTCATCTGCTTTTATTGGTGATCAGTTATATTTCTTGACTTTTCTAAATGTATCATCAGTTTTTATTGTATGTAAAACATGTGTTTTAAAGAACAGTAATTTTCAAGCAAAAGACAGGAAATCCCAGAAAATGGAGTTAATCATTTTCCATCATATCACTATAAGGATAGGCTGAGTTTCTCAAGTGCAGATGAGTCAAGATGCTGTTGTTTTCATTTAAATCCATTCTAACTATCTTGTCAAATGATTTGATGTCAGACTCAGGACAGCACCTCTGACAAGCTTTGATATCTTATTGTCTAGAGTACCTTAGTTACCTCTTAGTCCTTGGTCTACTGGCATCAGCTTCAGAACAGTAGTAAATCTTACCTCGTTTAAAGCAGGCTACTGGATGTTTGAGTGATTAGTGGACCCTTTCCAATTCAATCAGGTCCCTAGAGTTTTGTGTTTTAGGCTTTTCTTCCACCCAATGGTACATGTTCACTTTTCAGGTGAAAGCCTGGAGTATCCATGAGATTATTCTCTGTTATGTGTCATTGATCTAAGATTTACCTGGTCTTTTGTGGCTGTGCATCAAGTGATATTCTATCTACAGTTTCTTAACATTTGTCCTATAGTAATTAGGTACTTCTTCATATGTGTATGGGCTGGGGTCACTTGACCTATGTTTATCATGTCTTCAGCAACATTAATTATTCTATGCAAGTACTTAATGGTAACTCATTGGAAAATATTATTGGGTTAAATAAAAGATTTACATGCTTTATTGAGCTATTGGCCATGGCAATCCTAATTTCTACACAGGCTTAAGCTGGCCCTCAGTTTTTTCAAAGATTTTTAGAAAAAGGTATTTCAGTAGTCATTTCTTATCCTTGTTCTCTTTTAATATTCCTCTAAAAATGAAAGTGACTGTGAATCTAATTTTACCTAGAAAATATTGGTGTTTTCTGGATTTTCTAGAGTATTCTAGCTTTGAGATGACAGAGATATGGCTGTCTCTGTCACCCAAGAGCTAGGTCAAAAGGCACATACTCTTAGCACTTAAAATATTTTAGCTTTTGGTTTTTTAAAAAATGTATTTCTTCTTTGATAATTTCATATATGAATACAATGTGTTCAGACCACATTTATCATTGGCTTTACCTTCCAATTCCTCTCAGCTACTCTATCTCTCTCCTACATCATGTCTTTTTCTTTTCCTACTCCTCTTTCTCTTCCTCATTCTCTTTCTTATCTTTCTCCCATTCTTTCTTCTCTTTCTACTCCTCTACCTCTTCCTTCTCCCTGTCTCTCATTTTTGTGATATACTGATTCAAATTTTTGATGTCTATATGTGTAAGGCTGTAGGGTGTCATCCTTTGGAGCATGAGAAACTAACCATGGATCAGATAAGTAAAAAAAAAAACCTGACATTCCCTTCCACAGTGGCCATCAATTGCCAATAGCTCATGGCTATAGTGGATCATCATAATCCCCTGTGGTGGAGTGCTGAATTGCTTGAAATTGATGTTAACATCAATACTCTATTGCTGAGGACACACACACATTGATCACAGGCCATAGGAAAATCAACTTGTTACTGATCTGGTAAATTCCTCCCTGCCTACTATATTGCCAATTCAGAAAGATACTTGGCAGGCTACTATGGATGAGAGCCATCAACAGTCTTGTCCAGCTTTAAACTCTGTGAGCCACAGTAATAACAGGATTGGCCAGAAATACTCATTTGTACAAGAGTGGTGTAAGTGCTATGGGGATAGCCAATAGCTTACTAACTAGATGAAAGGCCTACCTCACAAGAAAAAATAAATGCCTTGTGTTGTAAGTCTGGCCAAAGACCAACGCTTTGGGGGATCTCTGCCCACACTACTGTATTTTGTTAAATGGCCACAATATTAAACTGTCTTCTAAATACTTATACTTGTCTCCAAAGGCTGATGCAATTTCTATCCTTTATAAGAAAAGGATATTTACATAGCAGATAGTGGTTAATTTAGAGACTCTTATCTTCAAAAAGAGCATGGTATAAGTGACTGTGGAATTATTAGCCTCAAATAGGTGATCTACATCACATCTTCCACCATGACAAAGCCCAGGGAACATAATGGAAAGTATAGAAGGAATATTGCACAAATGCCAGAAGTTGGAGAAGATTGATATGAAATAATACCTTTTGTTAATGAGAGGGGAATGCAATAATAAACACATAGAAAATATTTGAAAGTGTAGAAAGTCAAAGAGAAAATCTAAATTACAGTAAATTTTCATAAATAAACATACAAATGTAATTTTCCCTCAGGTCTTTTCCATATGTCTCTGTAATAAAAGTCTGATTCCTTATATTTCAGAAGAAATAAAATTTGATAAAATTCTATTTATGTACTACATTCAAATTTCATATATTTTTAAATAGTTCAAACATGGCACTTAATGCTATAGACTATTATATTTTGCCATTATCATTTAATTTGCTCCATATTACTGTACATTCTATAATTTTGTCACAATAACAGCTCTTATATTTGTTAAAGATTGAGTGTGTCATATATTGAATCTGTGAAGGATTCTAGGTATTAGGTATGCACCAGTACTGCACATAGCTTACAATGAAGAAACAGACATTGTTACAAGCAAAAGGATAAAAGTCAGGGATCTCATGATAGCCTAAATCAGGACCTAATGAATGCTCTCAGGTTGTAAAGGGTCCAGTACTCAGAAGAAGTTTTGATTACAGAATTCATGACCTTGTCAAAGGAGCTAAGTGTTGTGGTTAAACGATTTAAACAATCTGCTTTCACCCATCAGGTGTCTACCTCAGTCTTCTACTTTTAAAGTTTTACATATATCAGTAAAGTCTCTTCAGCCATTCTCAATATTAGTAGGACAAAATAAAAATCCTCTTTGATATGTCTTTTTTATTTATATTTACCATCCATTCATATTCCATCAGTAAATACAATTGGTCAAAATGTATTCTGATCCTTCCATATTAATGTCCATCATTGTTAGCCTTTATAAACACATAATGCTCTTATTTTTTCATAAATTGTACAAGCTTCCTAGACACTCGTCCACATGCATCCATCAACTCAGTTTCAATGTTAATTTCTCCCAGTAGTCTTCTCTCCACCTGACAATTGGAGAGATAGTTGAAAAGGCATAACAGTTTTCTCTTTAGTTTTTCTCATCATACCTCCGTGCTGTAAAACCCTCTGCCTACCTGACCAGATTCTTTTGCTCCCACTTCTTTTCCTTCTGCATAATGTTTTCTACATCCATCTCTGTTCCCTGATCCATATGACATAGCTCTTGAATTTCCCCAGTATATGCTAATATTGCTCTTACTTTAGCCATTGACAATAATGTCCTTTCGTTCAGTGCTGAAGTTCTTGGTCAAACATCAAGTTCTTAGCCTTCATTCACAAGTGTACTGCTAAAGCCCTCATTATATCCTTGGTCTCTGTCTCTAGTGCTCTTTATAGTCTTCCTGGAACCACATCCAAAAAGAGATTATATCATATCTGCACATTTTGTTCAATTGCTCATGATGTCCAGTATGACATGTTTCACAAACTCATTAAATTTGTCTTGGTCATTGAATTTTAGTAAGAAATTTTATTGAATTAAGAGATTTATTTAATAACTAGCTTTTCCCTATAAACTTTATATTCCCTTCTGTGGAAGATCTAAATAATTTATTTCTAAATAATTGCTATATCATAATATACTCATTCAAACTCACACAAATGGTTAAAATACATCAACTGAATAGTGCTCAGGCTTATGATGTTCATTCTATTCTTTTATTTTCTGTTTTATTTTATTATTTATAAGGTTGATTTACCACAATAATGGGTTATAACTACCATCTAGAGCTTTGTTGGCTGCATCTTGTCAAGGGAGTTATTACCAGAAATAGCTATTTATATTTGTAGCTGTGTAGAACTAAGAGGGTACATCCATATAAAAAAGTATTAATATTAAATATTCAGTTTGTTTTTATAGTATATTAAGTTACAGTAAATATAAATTGAGCAAAATATTTTCTAGAATTTATGTCTTTGCCTTTTCGTTTTTGTTTTGGGGTTAGGATATGCTTTATTGATTGAGTAATACTTTCTCTTCATATCATCAAGTAGGTCAGGAAGCTGACCTGTGCTTACTATGTAGCTCAGACCAGTCTTAAACACACAGCAATCCTCCATTAGCCACCCTAAGGTTGGGATTAATGAGCTTGCTCCATCATACCTGGGACAATTTTGCTTTTCTATTCAACTATTGATTTCAATTAAAATATTGTCTTGGCCTTGAGAGATATTTTTATTTTTAAAAACTAGGCCAACCACAAAAATTCGCTAACATAATATAAACTAGATAAAATAAAAATAACTCAGCAAAATATGTGTAGGCAAGGAAAACTTTTTAAAAGTAAACATTGTTTATGTTGCTGTTAATAAAAAGTAGAAAACAAAAACTCAAAAACGAATTTTAGCTCTAAAATTTCCCTTTGAATTTTGATTGTAGGTGTGTTGTACAGGAAGACAGATCTAGACGACAGAAGTCAGTATCCCTTCCCTGTGAACTAGTCAATGGGGAAGTCTTGCAGAATGACACATCCATATGCAGGGCTATGTGATATAGTGATGCTTTTGAACGAGAGGCAGCACAATTAGAGCAAGGTCGAGGGGTTATTTCTGTTTCGTTTTTTTCCAGACCTGTAAATTTTGCTGTGATTTGTTGTCTTCATTCATCTTGTTGCATTTTCAGGCCGAACACTGGGGAACAGCAAAGAGAGTTTTATTTATATAAATTAATGTGTTAATCTGTTGCTATCTCACAGCTCTTGGAAAATTGCCATTTAATTTTATTACACATTAAGGATTATGTCTCCCAACCGAAGAATGCCTTTGGAAGTGAAGAAATAATCCCACCAAAATATCTCTGCTACCCTAAAGGGAAATGTTAACTGTAGAGGGTGCATGCTCAATGCTGAGTGTTCCTGGGTAGCCTATATTTTATTGTTTGTACTTTTGGTTTAACATCCCTTCTTTAAATACTAGAATTCTATACAGTTTTAACTCTTGCACATTACTTTCCCAATTAATAATTTTGTTTATTATAAATGCTTTATACAAATTTATGTATTGCAATACATCTAGAAAGATTAGTATGCATCAAGCAAGGTATAAAACAGACATATAAAACACACACAAATGTACACACTAATGTAGATACTGCAGACCCAGAAAGCTTTTAAACCAAATGTGTCATCCTCTTAAGGAATTGATTATCGTAGAATTCATGTACTATTTGCTTTCTTCATGCCTCAAAGTATTTTGGAAGGAAATGAAAAATACATAGATTCTTGAAAGCCCTCTGAGTTCCTAGAAATTTACAATACACAGGTGTGAGATATTTTTCAACATCCCTTTCATATACAGAAAGCAAATTTCAACTAGCTGATGTGGTAGAAGGAGTGTCATGTTGAAAGGATGTTTCACACTGACATAGTCTATCTTTATTCATTCTTATTTCTATGATATAGGAAGATTTGGATTTTGCTTTCAGTATTGAACAACTTTCCCAAAATGTACAATGGGTAGTCTTTATTTCTCTCTTTCTTTCCCCCTTTTAGGACCCAGGATCCAGCCATGACTTCCTGCTTATTAAGCAAGCAATCTAATAAGCTACATGCCAGTACTTTTATTTTCTTATTTTTTCAGCTACTAATTTTTGAAAGTATTTGAGCATATACTCGTGAAAACATTGTATCATTTCCATGAACTCCTTATTTCCAATTATATGTATATTATATATAAAAATATATTAATTTGTTAAACACACACACAAAACTTATTGTCTTTTTTTTTTTTTTTGCACGTGTTTGTAGGTGACAATTTAGGACTGGGCTTTTATCCCTGAAAAAAAATAGAAAGAAAAATGTGTTCTTCTTCCAATCACAGACATTGTCTAACTACACCTCTTTGTGTAAGATGGGATCTTGAAACAATTCCCCCTATCTGTGTTGGCATGTCAATGATGTGTTTATGGATATTATTTTTTAAAAAAACCATATTATTGAGAGCTCATGGGTGCAGTAATGCTGCCATGTCCAGAAGACACTATCAGGCAGCAGTGTCCCTAGAGATGTTCCCTGGAAACATACATTAAGAATAAGGGTTGTGTTATTAACATCTTATTTGGGGCTGGGTAGGCACAGTTTCATAAGTGCTCTTGTTTGCACTCATAGACACACCTTATCAAAGATGCTTATTTTTGTTGCAGATGAAGGTCATTAGAAAGATTCTTAACCTGTAAAAATAAATGATGGCCGCATCACTGTCATGATGGCAGAAGAAGGCTCACATGTAATTAGAATGCTGTGCCCTGGTCTTCTATGTGTAGGTGTGTTGATGCCTACTGAGAAGGATGATCTGTTTCTTTTCCGTGCCAGAGAAGCTGAAGATGCCGCGTTGCAACATGTCTTTCTTCTTTCTAGCTTTTTTCAAGGACCATTTGTAGCTCATTTAGTTCCATGATTCTGACACTTTCTATTTTTCCAGAGAAGCTATAAAATTATATAATCCATCTCTAGTGATTTATATGTTACCTGTTATGAGTTCATTGTGTTTTGTATGAAAAACAATAATTAAAAAAGTTGTCCAGAATTACCAAATTGAATGATGTTCTCAGGAACTATTAAATATAATGAATATAGGGGATTAACAGAAAGCTTTAATTGTAATTTTTATGTTAAGCCACTCTAGTATGGGATTAATAGTCAGTAGTTGATAATTCCTAGGTGCAGGTTGCAGCCTAATATCCTGGGAGTACTTTCCAGGGTAAAAACTTAAAGAAGTCTCTGCAGAAATAAGAAGTGTTAAGCTAGCAGTGTTTCAAAAGCCACTGCACACATTATTCTCTGAAAGTCTTTTCTCTAAAAGCTTATTGAATGAAGACTGTTTGGAAACATCAACATTAGGCTACTAGACAATGAATTTGCATCTTGAATTATTCTATTAGATTCTAACCTTGGCATAGAATAACCCTTCTGCTGAAATATTTATAATTGCCTAGTAGCATGGGGAATAAACAATTTATTCCTATTATCTATATGCATGTTTTGATACAGAAATATCAAACTGTGAATGATTGGACACTAATAAGATCGTGGAATGTTCCCAGCTTGTCCTATGGTGAGTTACAGAGATTTTTATGAAGCCTTGGCTATCCAGATATTCCTTAGGAAAAGTAGATGAGAAGGTGCGAATTCTATAACCTTACAGAATTGTTTGATTCTATTGTTCCTGTGATGGATCTGCAGGGTAATGCAGTGCAAAGCCTTCAGGCAGTGCGTGAATTGAGTACTTGCTACTTGTGCAGCATGTTGTTCCTGAAGAGTCTAATTTGTGAATGATTTAGTAAATACAATCTTCATGACTGTAGCAGCGTTTTCCCTTTGGTTTTGCATAATGGATTTTAAAGGAGAGTCCTCCTTCCCACTCTCATTTACTTTAAAAAAAATAATAAAAATGCCCAAGTTTAATATTTTTTTATGAAAATAGAATAGGAAACAAAAAAGATTTTTGGCAGTAAGGTCAGTGAGTTGGAAGAGAAGAAGATGATCTTAACTAAGTGCACGGATCAAAATTATGACAAGCCTAATGTTTACAAAAAAATTTACTCTCTCAGACAGAAAAACTTGCAATTTATTACAAGAGCTTGCTAACAGGAAATGATTTTTTTTTTAAATTATATGACCATGTTTACAGGGCACACACTTACAGCCATGGATATTTCTGTGGACCTGAATAAAACATCAAAAGGCATGGCCTCATTATAAGTTAGAACTGTGTTAATTTAATGAACTAATATTAAAATGTTCATATAGCATATTACTTGCCACATTTTAACTGGAAAAGTTTCATTAAGGAAAACCTATGTTAATTTGAACAATGCAAACAGAATTTCAAGTAAGGGAAAATGCAGTGCATACTCTGAGATTCGCAGTGCTTTTCTTTACTTCTCTCTTCTTTTCTTTCTTTTCTTTTCTATTCTTTTCTTTTCTCTCTCTCTCTCTCTCTCTCTCTCTCTCTCTCTCTCTCTCTCTCTTATTTTATTTACTTAGATTTTAAATGGTGCCCCCTTTCCCAGTCACCCCTCATGAGATGCTCTGGAAGCATTCAGTGCTTTTCTTATGGGCATGGCCTCTATGGCTACTCCTAGAACAGTTATCCACTTTTGTAGCTATTCCTGTCTCCATCAATCACATTGGTGTTATATGATAGGATTTTAGTCTATGCCGACTATGACTGCCTTTGCTATTGTCTTCTTACTACAGACACAAACTCTTCCAGACAACTTTCAACCACTTCTACTTTGTTACTATTAACATTACACCTAATTTTTGTGCTGATTTTTTTAAAAGTTCATTGGTGGAGAAAGAGGTATCTTTGGGTCAATGATAAACAAATAAATAAACAAATAAATATGGCATAAGTTTCAGACTTCTTCAGATAATAATGAGAATTGAATTGTTAGATACACGTATCCCCAAGAGAAGGTACTTCGTTTCTCCCCAGCTGTTACATGTTCATGTTACAGGGTAGGGTGTCCTGAGTTGTGGTTGTCTGAATCTTTCCTCTTCCTCTGCTGATGATTTGTGAGTTAGAACTTGAACACAATAGTCTGTTTTCTTTCTTCTTGGTTTTCTTTCATAGAGAACATAAGGTTAAGCTGAATTATTGAGGAATTACTTTTTGCTGTGAATGAAAAATGTGTGGATCCATAGAATTTTATAACACTATCTGAAATGGTTGGAGAAAACACGTCAGTAGCAAGGCAAATACTGGTTGTAACTCTCTGAACTCTAGATCTACTAGGAATGGCTGAGATACTTCTCATGAAGTTTGATTGTAAGGGGATAAAATAATACCTATTCTGTTATGCATTTTCACAGCAACTTTATCAAGGTTATTTGTAAATGAAATTTGAAGATTTTTATTTAAGCAAAGGAAACCAAGAGGGAATTAAAAGAGGTATTGAATGTTCCATGCATGTACCATACAAAATAGCAACACCTACATCAAAAATCACTCAAGGTGGAGGTAAAAAGGGTTTGACAGCTGCTTGATCAGACACTATCCATGACCATTTTTCATTAGATGCTTTGTCGAATGGTTTTAATTATGCCTTATCACATATGGTTAAGAAGTTCAGAAAATCCTTATTTTTATTAAGAATTAAAAAAAATGCTACATTCATGTATCATTTTTGCCTCTTTTTGCTTCTCCCTCCCCTTGATTATTCCTTCCTTCCTCCCTCTCCTCTCTTCCTCCCTTGCTCCTCTCTCCCTCCTTCACTTTCTTCTTTTTTTCCTTCGTTCCTTCCTTTCTCTGTCTTTTTCTGCCTCCCTCCTTCCCTCTCTTTGTTTCTTTCTTTTCTTTCTTTCTCTGTCTCTTTCTTTCTTCCCTTTGTTTGTTATTGTGTGTGTGTGTGTGTGTGTGTATGTGTGTGTGTGAGTGTGTGTGGGTGTGTGTGTGTGTGTGTGCATGTGCACATGAAGGCATGATATGATCTGTGTGGAAATCAGAAGAAAACTTAGAGAATTTAGTTTTCTTCTCTCTTCTTTGTGACTAGGAATTGACCTCAAGTCCTTAGGCCTGACAGTAAGCAATCTGACTGTGCTATCTATCTTGCCTTTCATACATGATTTTGTCTACATATTATAAA
Organism: Montemys delectorum; assembly: GCA_019843815.1. NCBI lineage: Eukaryota > Metazoa > Chordata > Mammalia > Rodentia > Muridae > Montemys > Montemys delectorum. Next base: position 19,018 of record JADRCD010223327.1, read on the forward strand.
CCAGTAAGATATATTATATATAAACAATCTATCTTGCCTTTCATACATAATTTTGTCTACATATTATAAATCAGTAAGATATATTATATATAAACACATTTTGGAAAATTGTAAGTTATGTTAATGTTACATATTGACAAATGAATATTATTTTTATTTACTTCTCTCTTTCCAAGTGTTGAACTATGTTTCTTCTTCTAGATTCTAAACAGTATGAACATATTATTCTCATAAGATACAATGTTTTTAAATTCCCATTTTCTAGAATTGTAAGTATAAATACACAAAGTATTAGTTTTTGGAATTATTTTGCTTAACAATTTAAATTTGATTGGTGAAATCCAGATAAATATTGTGTATGTTGTACATATGAATGTGTGGTGGATATGCCAGTACATGTGGGACTCTGCTTCTGTATGCACAAGGAGTCCAGAAGAGGTTGTCTGGTATACTGCTCTGTCACTCCCTTTCTTAATCCTCTGAGGTAGGTCTCTTATTGAACCTGTAGATAGGCTGTCAACCAGGCAGCCCCATAGACTGTCTTGTCTTTATGCTGCAGAATAGGAGGAGTATAGATATATGTACAGCTTCGCATGGTTTTTCTACCAGAGCTGGGGACTCAATGCAATGTCTCACACTAGCAAAGCAAATACTTCTATCCATAGATCCATCTTCCTAACTCCATCATTTTTACTAGCATTTATTTAATTGTAAAAAATAGTGTACTTCATTTATAATATTTCATGAGTCTGTTAGAAATAGGGATTGCTTGTAGAAGGAACATGGTCAGATTGGCTTATATTTGAAAATGTTTAACAAAATCTTCAATAAGTGCACATTTAAAAATATAACTTAAAAACTTACACTATACATGCCAGAAATCAAACACTTTGAGTAGTCATGTTAAGCTAATAAATGGGCACTGATCAAAAACTTCCTAGGAAAGTCATTGGGCAATTATTTTCATAAATTGGGGAAAGTTTGAGCCATAGACTACAGTTAAATATTGAAATCCTTTTATATCAAAGATTATTTGAGTTTTGGAAATAAGGAGGATATATTCAAAGCCAAGTCTTATACATAAATTGTTAACCGAACCTGGGCATGGCATTTAGAGGTGTCTAAACCTGTAGTGCTGTGGTCATAAAAGTGACATTCTTGTGTGATTAATGGGTAAAACTACCACAGAAAGTGCTGCATAGGCAAAACCCAGTGAGCTGGAACAAGTGCAAAACCTCTCTGTTTAGCAGGAAAATTTGTGGCTTGCAAGATCTAAGACAGAATGTTCTACTGCTCTGTTTTCCAAATGTGCAGCACAGTTTTAGTTTGTTTTTCTTTTAAGATCCAAATGTAATGAAAGGATACAAAGCATTGTTATGAAATATTAAGTACATACACTTAAAATAAGCAAATGAATACATATAAATGCAAATGAATATTGTCTTTCAAACAAGCTATGTTATAGCCTTACACATACAAATCACTGATATTCTTTCTCCTCAAAGGTTGTCTAAAACAAACTCTGATCATGATCACGCATGAGATATTGGACAACTTATATCTCCTAGTTTCTTATTATCATTCTTTTCTACTTTTCTTATTTTAACCCCAAACAATATGGATTAGTATTGCATAGATATAACTCTTTTTGCAAAAACTTGACCTCATTAAAGATATGCAGGGAGGATTGTATCATGAAGGGCATTTGAAAGAAAGAATTTTCACACAGATATGATGCATATGGACTTAGCAATGTCTACAGATGAGAGTACTGATTTAAAAATCTAAGTTTTGCTATATTTCTTAGACTGACAACACTATCTTAAATAAAATTATATATAGAATTCTATAGAATTATATATAATTGTATATAATTATATTTTAGATAATATAATTATATTATATATAAGATATATGTAATATATCTTACACAAGAAATTATATTACATATAAGACATATGTAATATATCTTATATTATATAAGATATATAATCATAATATATTCATACATTCATATACAGATAGGTAGATAGATAGATAGATAGATAGATAGATAGATAGATAGATAGACACACACACATATAGAAAACTGCAAATCAGCAATCAGGTGCATGTCAGTGAAATCGTTTCTGGCATTTTAGAAGAAAATGGTTAAATCTGAAAGGGGTATAAATAAACTGATTTTAAAAAATTTGAGCATTTTTAGCAGATAATTTTTAAATCTAATTAAAATGCAAATTGTCTTTAAAAAGTAAAGGCTTAATTTAGTAAAACAAACACAAGAAAACATCCCAGGTGTGTTTTTCAATGTCTGTTATTGGTTGTATGAGATTTTTATTTCTACAAAATAAATTGGAAAAATAATCTCTCTTTACACCTCAAAGAATCTACAAAAGAACAATCTTTGTTTCCACTCTTCTTCAAATCTATTTATATTTATTCCTTAGTAATTTGTAGTTAAAACCCAGAAATATATTTTCAGTGATTAAAGAATGAACAGTATTGCAACTCTACAAAATGAAGTTTGTCATGAAACTGACAGCGCATCTCAGGTTCTTGGAGGGTTCCTTATCATTGTTGTTTCTCTGTACGTCAGAAACTAAAGATCAAGTTTACTTAAATTTTTAATAAATTTAAACATAGTCTTTTTTTCAATCAGAGAAAAAAATGTTTTATTTGTACAAAAATTAACCATGGGATAATATAAAGAGAATATATCTCAGATCATGTATATTTCACTGACTTTCTTAAGTAAATCCTTTTTTCATTCGCAAGCATACATGGATATAGACTACCATATTTCTAAAAATGTCTTATGCACTTTGCTTTGAAAATAAACTCCAATGAGAAAGTACAACTAATACTACATTTTTGTATTTAACATGCAAATAATGTGATAGTTTGATTCTCCAAAGTAATGGAGCCAAGATTATTTTACAGTTGAAGCATGTTAAAAACATTTGACACTTGTAATCAGGCCTTTAAAGATGCCTGTGTGAGTTTATTAAATATGTCTTGCGTCTGTGATCATTTTTACTTCTCCTTAGGCATAAAGCTTTCTTACCCATCATTCTTTATTGATCTGTCTGTCTGTCTGTCTCCATAGACACATGCACACACATGTGAGCGCACACACATGCGCACACAGATTATATATATATGTATATATATAGAGAGATTATATATATATTATATATATATAATATATATATATATATATATATATATAGAGAGAGAGAGAGAGAGAGAGAGAGAGAGAGATTCCCCAACCTATCTAAACAAGACAATCAATTAAGCAATATAATTGTTAAATTCAATTACAAATTCAGCTTGTAAAATTAAGTATCATAGTTATTTAAAGAAATTCCATCCTCCATTCTATTATTAGCTTCAGGTCATATCAGTCAATTTTAATTTATCAGTGAAAGAAGATAAATACATTGTGGGCACATGTCAGAAGTACTTGTCCAGTTAGGATAGGGAAGTGTGAGGGTTTTAAAATAGCCTGTTTTTTAGTATCTCCAAGACTACTGATATAAATAAAGAAATAGTTTAAGAGAATTTTGATAATGAGAAGTGAGAAAAAAAAAAGAAAAGAAAATTTTTTCTGTCCCTGGAGCATCCTGAATTATTCTACACTGTTTAAATGGATTTTTGCATGTTTTCCTCACTATTTTGCAGTTCTGGCACTTTCATTCTCTAAATGTGAACATGAGTACATAAGTTACACATAGATGCACCCATGCATATAAACAACACATATGCATCTCTCTCTCTCTCTCTCCCTCTCTCTCTCTCTCTCTCTC
>JADRCD010223328.1:5579-27107 GCA_019843815.1 Montemys delectorum
TTATTATTATTATTATTATTATTATTATTATTATTATTATTATTATTATTGAGACAGGGTTTCTCTGTATAGCCCTGGCTGTCCTGGAACTTACTCTGTAGATCTACTTTTAGCTTCTTATTGGTTCATTGTGAATTCATATCATCCATGCTGGTCCAGCTCATCTCCCCATTCTCTCATATCCAATCTTCACGATTGCAACCACTTCAAAACACATACACACACACACACACACACACACACACACACACACACACATACACACACACAAACAAACAACAACAAAAACAAACCATATGAAACACTCATTGTGGAAGTTGTAGTATGTCCCAGTGTCTCCCACGATGTATATTGTTCTGTCCCCACATCTTTACAGAACTATTTAATCTAAAATTAGAATCCAAGGTGTTTAAGTACCACAATCCTATTCTCTCGTAAAGCCTGTTTTAGGACATTCTATTGCCCGTCATCTCCTTTATGTCTCTCTAGCCACTAAACCTGCCATATCCCTGCTTCAGTCACTCTACCTCTAATCTATCACAGTCTTCCTTTGCTCACAGTTTTCTTTTCTTATCACCCATATTTTCCTTTATCTTCATCTCCTTTTGAAAATTTTTAAAGAATTACCAACATTCACACTTATTTACACATGTGTGCATTAGAGGATAGAGGCCACTTTAGAGAAAGAATTACACAGTTATTGTTCTTCGGAATTTTTGTCACCTCACTTAATAAAATTCACAGACCACATGAAGCTCAAGAAGAAGGAAGACCACAGTGTAGATACTTCGGACTTTTAAAGTTATTTAGATCTTGGGGATGAATAAGAAAGTAAGGATTGAGGTGATGTCTTTGTGTGTCAAGTTGACGAGGGGTAAATTATACTGGCTAGTTTTGTGTGTCAACTTGACATAAGCTGGAGTGATCACAGAGAAAGTAGCTTACCTTGAGGAAATGCCTCCAAAAGATCCAGCTGTAAGGCATTTTCTCAATTAGGGCTCAAGTGTGTCAACCCTGGCCTGGTAATCTTGGGTTCTGTAAGAAAGAAAGAAAGCCAGTAAGTAATATCCTTCCATGGCCTCTTCATCAACTCCTCCTTCCTGACCTGCTTGAGTTCCAGTCCTGACTCCCTTTAGTGATCAACAGCAATATGGAAGTGTAAGAATAAACCCCTTCCTCCCCAACTTCTTTCTTAGACATGATGTTTAGTGCAGGAATAGAAATCCTAAGACACTAGTTTAGGCTCACACCATCAGTGAATAAGTATCTCTTTTCCTTCACAAATTTGACAATATTTATTATCAGGTTTCTTGATAATAGCTATTTTAACTGAGTTTAACTGGCTTGTCAACATAGTTTTAATTTGCATTTCACAGTGAGTAGGAATGTTCAACACTTTAAAATCACTTGTCAATTTTTAAGTTTCATCTTTTGAGAATATCTGTGCCTGCCATTAGCCCACTTGTTTACTGGTATTTTTGTCTTCCTTGTTTATTTGTATGATTTTAGTGGCTATTTTTTTCAAGTTTTTTGGCAATTCCTTATGTTTGACCTTTGTAGACATAGTAGCTGATAAAGATATTCTCTATTTGTGGGTTGTTTTCTCCATTGATTGATAGTATCTATTGAAGTGCAAAATATTTCAATGTTCCTCTAGTCCCATCTGTTGATTCTTGGGGAATAGTACTATTATTGGAGATCTGATTAGAAGTTCTTGCTTAAAACTTGAACCTACATAAAAAAACATGTAGGATAAACATATTCAATTTGGAGGCTTTTTTTTTATTTAACTCTTTTTTTTTCATTTTTTATTACATGATTTCTTTATTTACCATATCTCCTTTCTCAGGTTCCCCTCCAAAATAAAATAAAATAAAATAAAATAAAATAAAATAACAAGAACTAAAACAAATCCCTGTTCCATCCCTCCTCCCCTTGCTCGCCACACCACTCCCTCCTCTTTACTGGCCCTGGTATTCCCCTACACTGGAACATATAATCTTCACAGGGCCAAGGGCCTCTACTGCCATTGATGATCAACTTGGCCATCCTCTGCTATACATATGCTGCTGGAACCATGAATCCCACCATGTGTACTCTTTGGTTGGTGGTTTAGTCCCTGGGAGTACTGAGAGTACTAGTTAGTTCACATTGTTGTTTGTCCTAAGGGGCTGCAAACCCTTCAGCTCCTTGGGTCCTTTAACTAGCTCCTTCATTGGGGACCCTGTACTCAGTCCAATAGATGGCTATGAGCCTCTACTTCTGAATTATTCGGGCACTGTCAGAGACTCTCAGGAGACAGCTATATCAGGCTCCGATCATCTAGCACTTGCTGGCATCCACAATAGTGTCTAGATTTGATGACTGAATATGGGAAGGATTCCCAGGTAGAGCAGTCTATGGATTGTCCTTCCTTTAGTCTCTGCTCCATAGTTAGTCTCTACAACTCCTACCATGGGTATTTTGTTCCACCTTTTATGAAGGAATGAAATATCAACACTTTGGTCTTCCTTCTTCTTGAGTTTCTTATGGTATGTGGTTTGTACTTTGTGTATTCCGATTTTCTGGGCTAATATCCACTTATCAGAGAATGAATAGCATGTGTGTTCTTTTGGAATTGGGTTACCTCACTCAGGATGATATTATCCAGGTTCATCCATTTCCCCAGAATTTCATAAGTTCATTGTTTTTAATAACTGAGTAGTACTCCATGTGTAAATGTACCACACTTTCTGTATCCATTCCTCTGTTGAGGGACATTTGGGTTGTTTCCAGTTTCTGGCTATTATAAATAAGGCTGCTATGAACATAGTGGAGCATGTGTCCTTATTACATGTTGGAGCATCTTCTGGGTATATGACCAGGAGTGGTATAGAACTATGTCCAATTTCCGGAGGAACTGCCACACTGATTTCCAGAGTCGTTGTACCATTTTGCAATCCCACCAGCAATGAAATAGTGTTCCTCTTTCTCCACAACCTCTCCAGCATGTGCTGTCACCTGAATCTTTTATCCTAGTCAATCTGACTGGTGTGAGGTGGCATCTCAGAGTTGTTTTGATTTGCATTTCCCTGATGACTAAGGTTGTTGAACATTTCTTTAGGTGCTTCTCAGCCATTCGGTGTTCATCAGTTGAGAATTCTTTGTTTAGCTCTGTACCCCATTTTTTAATAGGGTTATTTGGTTCTATGAAGTCTAACTTCTTGAGTTCTTTGTATATATTGGACATTAGCCCTCTATCAGATATAGGGTTGATAAAGATCTTTTCCCAATTTGTTGGTTGCTGTTTTGTCCTATTGATAGTGTCTTTTGCTTTATAGAAGCTTTGCAATTTTATGAGGCCACATTTGTCGATTCTTGATCTCAGAGCATAAGCTCTTGGTGTTCTGTTCAGGAAAATTTCCCCTGTGCCTATGTGCTTGAGGCTCTTCCCCACTCTCTTTTCTATTAGTTTGAATGTATTTGGTTTTATGTGGAGATCTTTGATCCACTTGGACTTGAGCTTTGTACAAGGAGATAGGAATGGATCAATTTGCATTCTTCTACATGCTAACTGCCAGTTGAGCCAGCACTGTTTGTTGAAAATGCTGTCTTTTTCCACTGGAAACCCTGGATGAAATGGACAATTTTCTAGGCAGATACCAGGTATCAAAGTTAAATCAAGATCAGATCAACGATCTAAACAGTCCCATATCTGCTAATGAAATAGAAAGAGTCATTAATAGTCTCCCAATCAAAAAAAAGCCCAGGACCAGATGGATTTAGTGCAGAGTTTTATCATACCTTCAGAGAAGACCTAATACCAATACTCCTCAAACTATTCCACAAAATAGAAACAGAAGGTACTCTACCCAATTCATTCTATGAAGCCACAATTACTCTTATATCTCAACCACACAAAGACCTAACAAAGAAAGAAAACTTCAGACCAATTTCCCTCGTGAATATCAATGCAAAAATACTCAATAAAATTCTTGCAAACCGAATTCAAGAACACATCAAAATGATCATCCATCATGATCCAGTAGGCTTCATCCCAGGGATGCAGGGATGGTTCAATATTCAGAAATACATCAACACAATTCACTATATAAACAAACTCAAAGATAAAAAAGCCCATATGATCATCTCATTAGATTCTGAGAAAGCATTTGACAAAAATCCAACATCCCTTCATGATAAAAGTCTTGGAAAGACCAGGAATTCAAGGCGCATACTTAAACATAGTAAAAGCAATATACAGGAAACCAGTAGCCAACATCAAACTAAATGGAGAGAAACTTGAAGCAATCCCACTAAAACCAGGGACTACACAGGCTGCCCACTCTCTCCCTACCTATTCAATATTTTACTTGAATTCCTAAACCAGAGCAATTAGACATCAAAAGGAGATCAAAGGGATATGAATTGGAAAGGAAGGAGTCAAAGGATTACCTTTTGCTGATGATATGATAGTATAATTAAGTGACCCCAAAAATTCCACCAGGGAGCTCCTAACCTGATAAACAACTTCAGCAAAGTAGCTGGAGATTTTTTAACATTAGTTTCCAAAGATACACCAGAGAAAAGTGGTTGCAACATTCATTGAAATAAGATATGTGGGCTGGAGAGGTGTATTAGAGCTTAAGAGCACTGACTGCTCTTCCAGAGGTCCTGAGTTTGATTCCCACCAACCAGATGATGGCTCACAACCATCTGGAATGGAATCTGATGCCCTCTTCTGATGAATCTGAAAACAGCTACAAAGTACTCATGTAAATAACAAATAAATCTTTTTTTAAAAAAAGATCGTTTTTTATATAAAAAAAGAAGATATGCATTTATTTTTAAATCCTCATTCCAATAGTTCAGATCTTTTCCAAAATTTGGAGAAAAAATAATGTACAAATCATGTTTGGTGACAAATAGTAATTTGTTTTGATGTGCCAAGAAATGTACATAAATCCCAAAAGGAGCCAAATCTGATACAATCGCATTAGGGTCTCTTTATTCAAGCCCAAGCTTGGGCCACACCTTTGTAAGGGACAATCTTAAGCTGTCAGGTAAATATTTATAGAGACATGAAGGGGTATCTAGCTTGGCACACATCTGGGGTGAGGGCTGTTGTTGGGAGCCAAACCATAGACCTAATTTTTGTTTTATTCCTTATTGCTGGATATTAGGAAGTAAAGTGCCAAGGCAGGCTAGTAATGAGGATGCAGATTTTTGGGGGAATAAGCTCGTCAAAACTGGTGCTAGACACCTTGTTGGATGGTTACTTAGAAACTGGCGCTAGATACTGACCTGTTAACTCGAGTTCAACCATAGATCAGGTTCTCCAAGATGGGGTATGAACCCAAAAGATTTGGTTTCACATTCCTTCCCTTTCCCTAGTGACTAGAAGGCCCAATCATGGAGATTGCTGGAGCTCCTAGGCTTTGTTGTCTAGGTTTTGCAGAGACTAATAGTGACTGCTGATGACCATAAGCTGAATAGTCTCAAGCTTCTTTTAAGTTTAACAAGGCCCTCCCTAACTTTGGCCATTTGTCTTCTGACTATCTCTGAATGGCCATTGTAGAGACAGGATTTTTCTTTGATGGCTGTATATATTCCTCTGTGTTGTATCTAGGCCCCTTCTGTTTTGTACTACCTCTGCCATGGAGCCTAGAGCCTCTTGGAAGTGGGGAATATTATTTCATAACATAATCAGTATAACTCAGTTAATTTAAGCCAGGGTGTATTGGTGACATGAAAGGACTGGACAGGGAATCAGGGTTGTCATCACTCAGTCCTCATGGTGTCCCTGGGTCTTGGCTAGGAGCCACATCAGTGGGAGACAGGGTGGGGAGTTGTCAGTCCTAAGGCTACATTTCCTTCTGCTGTTTGGAAATGTCTTTAACTGCAAACAGGTGTGTTGTAGATCCATGCTACAATCCCACCTACCTTCAGTGATACAGGTGTAGTCAAAATGATAACACAGGGACCTTTTCAATGACTCTTTAATGGTCCTTCTCAGTGACTCTTTATTTGGACCCAGTCTCTAAGCCACTGGTTCAGAGGGGGAACCTGTCTTTTAGAGAACTGGAACTTTAAGCCAAACATGTTTGTGTACTCATTGGACACGCTGGAGATCGTCTAATAATAGGCAATCAACTGCTTCTCTAATAACCTTGGCTTGTAGGTTGAAAATAATGGGGGGGGGGGAGGTATCTCAAACATGATTTCAAAACAAGTAAATTCCATCTGGTAAGGGGAGTTTCAGACCTGGTAGAGAACTAAGGGAAGGAGGGTTACTCAAAAGTTGCCAGTCTCTTAGGTCAATTTAGTGATGGTCTCTTTTAAGATTTCTTTAATTCTCTCTACCTGTTCTGAACTCTGGGGTCTATATGCACAATTAAGTTTCCAATCAATCTCCAGACTATTGACTAGTCTCTACCTTAGCTGGGACACAAAAGCTAGTCTACTGTCTGCTTTCTGACCTTATCTTCTGAGGAAGTCTATACCTTGGCAGTTTGTCCTGTAAGAGCTTCTTTATCACCATGGATGTAGTTTCATGTTTGGGGAGGAAAGCCTCAGTCCATTCTGAGCAGGTATCTATAAACATCAATAAATATTTATACTTAGATTTTCAGATTTTACCTCTGTAAAGTCTTGTCTACCAGGATGCTCCAGGCTTTGTGTCTCTGAAAATATTTATTACTGGGGTTCTTCTCATAGGCCTTCATATTAGTTAGCTGGCAGGCTTTATAGTTCTTGACAATCTCAGCTATATTTGAGTTGGCATCTCTAATCTTGATATTAGCAAATCCTGTACATCTATGTGGGAAGAGCAGTGGATATTCTGATGTATGTGTAATCCCATTTTTTTTCTGGCAAAATGTGTTCGTAATCGTCTTTTCCCTAACATCTGGCAAACTACTTAGTTTCATGAAGATTATCTAAGTAATATTTAATTCTATTTTCAAGGTTATTGATATTTTCATGCTCATTAATTTCTATTCTTTTTTCTGCCTAAATAAATGTCAGCAATTTTCTTGCTCAAATCTTTTGTTCATTACTAAGGAAATTCAATGAATGATATGTCTTAAAAGTCTGTTATGGTTTATCCCATGCATCTAAGTTAAAATAACCATATCTTCACTGCTTATCAGATTATGGAAATTATAAAAATAGGCAGGAAATCAAAATGGCTCTAAGTTTAACTGGAATTGTCACTTTGGAGATATATGCCCTAGACAGTATTTAAATAACTTTTATTTTAAAATAAGAAAAGTAAATGATATTAATAACATCATTAACTAGATAAATCAGTTAGGCTTTTTTCTCCCTATCTACCTCAGTAGTGGGAATCTCATGGTCTTCACCTTTATTTATTGTCAAGATACTTAGTAAAATTCTTGAAAGTAGATGGAACCAGATACTTGATATTGATCAATTCTCTAAATATCTCTCCAACTGAGATCTTTAAGCTAGGATTGGCAAATTATAAACACTGTGTACCCAGCCCTACACCCATTCATCCCAGGATGGTAAATTCAGTGCCTGGATTTTTAACTAGAACTTGGATCTTGCTTTAGGAAGTAGAGGCAATGCCAGCAGTAATGCTCACAATAACATTAATACATCAAATGTATCAGTTGGACACTGTGGAAAATAGTTTTCATATATCCAAATTAATCGTGGGACTTATAGCATGCATTTTGTCACAACCCCTCAATTCAAGTTATTACAAATGAAATCAACAAGAGTTGACCTAGAACAGATTGCCAAGTAACATTTTACACCCAAGCTTACCATGCCCCTGGCAAACTCTCCAACCTCTGAAATCATTAGAAGACAGCATCTTGCCAACTCCTGTTGCCAGGGCTCTATTCACAGCAATGAAGTTTTTGTACACCTGAGTCAACAAATCACCTGTGAGCATCAGTGTCAAGTACATAATAATCTCCACTTTTCTCTATTCATATCCTATACAATATTTAGATCTCTTGAGTCATACAAAGCTTTGAACTGGATATTCTTTGTGATATTCTTTGAGTTCATTGTTTATTAGGCTACCCCATAGCTGGAACTCTGTTTACAAGAAGCTCTATTTAGAAGCCAGTGTTATACCTGTTTTTAAAAATAGAAACACAGTTTCTGTATCCATTCCTCTGTTGAGGGACATCTGGGTTGTTTCTAGTTTCTGGCTATTATAAATAAGGATGCTATGAACATGGTGGAGCATGTGTCCTTATTACATGTTGGAGCATCTTCTGAGTATATGCCTAGGAGTGGTATTGCTGGGTCCTCTGGTAGAACTATGTCCAATTTCCAGAGGAACTGCCACACTGATTTCCAAACTGGTTGTACCAGTTTGCAATCCCACAATTGAAGGAGTGTTCCTCTTTCTCCACAACCTCTCCTGGTACATCTACACAATGGAGTACTACTCAGCTATTAAAAACAATGAATTTATGAAATTCTTAGGGAAATGGATGGATCTGGAAAGTATCATCCTGAGTGAGGTAACACAATCACAAAAGAACACACAGGGTATGCATTCTCTGATAAGTGGTTATTAGCCCAGAAGTTCAGAATACAGGAAGAACAACCCACAAACCACAAGAAACTTAAGAAGAAGGAAGACCAAAAGGTGGACATTTCATTTCTTCTTAAAAGGGGGAATCAAATACCCGTGGAAGGAGTTGCAGAGATTAACTATGGAGCAGAGACTGAAGGAAGGACAAGCCAGTCTAAATATAGCTATCTCCTGAGAGGCTCTGACAGTACCTGACTAAAACAGATGTAGAGGCTCACAGCCATCCATTGAACTGAGTACACGGTCCCCAATGAAGGAGTTAGAGAAAGGTTCTGTGGAGCTGGAGGGTTGCAGCCCCTTAGGACAAACAACAATATGAACTAACTAGTACCCTCAGAGCTCCCAGGGACCCAACCACCAATCAAGGACTATACAGGGTGGGACTGAATGTTCTGGCAGCATGTGTATAGTAGAGGACTGCAAATTTGATCATCAGTAGGAGGAAAGGACCTCGGCCTTGTGAAGGTTCTGTGCCCCAGTGTAGGGGAATGCCAGGGCCAATAAGTGGGAGAGGGTGGGGTGGCAGGCATGGGGAGGGGGGAAGCAAAAGAAGTTTGTTCTTGTTGTTTTTGTTTGTTCGTTTGTTTGTTTTTTAGAGGGGAAACTGGGAAAGGAGAAATTGACATGTAAATAAAGAAAATACCTAATAAAAAAAATAGAAACACAAAAGCAAAACAATATCTATTTATATATCAGTTTCCAATTTTTATCCAATATATTAACATCAATATATTCACATTAAGTTTGATTTTAAAATATTAACTCTTGAAGATTTTCTTACCTTTATTTTTTCTTTTTTTTCCCTTCAACTCTTGCTTCTAATTTCCCTGCTCTTGGTACCACTTTTCTCACTCTTTCTCTCTGCCTTTTTCTATCTCTCCTCCTTTCCCTTTGTTTCTTCAGTTATCGCTTCTTGACAAATTGGCAAACTGTAATTCTTGAATAAATTATTCAAATCACACTGACTAAAGTATAAATGTAAATAGAATAATGAATGTGATTGAGCATGCATTCTAAGTAATTCTAAAGAAAGACAGATACCAAGTATTTTTAGAAAACACCACTTTTTTCTTTACAGAGAATAAGAAAAACACTGAAAGACAATTTTATGCCTATAAAGTAGTGTATTTCCCATTTATACCATTCATTAAAGTATATAAAGATGATTAGCCAACCAAAACAACTGGCCATCTATTTTATCTGACTTTCTTAAGCTGAACAAATTACTTATAATTTACCACTATATTTCTGTGTGTATAGATGTCTATTAGAAATATAGGTACACCTATTACCAAAAAAAAAAGTGAATGAAATCCAAAATTAATTCTTTTCTACTGTCAAATTTATGCTGTCTTCAAGAACTTTGTAATGAAATATAAATTAATTTTATTTGGCTGAAATATACTTTTGCTTCTCTTTTTAACTTGGTGAAAATGTACAGTTGTTATAATTGATCTTACCTAATTGAATCCTCTATTGAGCATAGACTTTTCTAATCTAATTGAGAATATAAACCTGGGTATTCTTCAGGGACTTTATAAACTTCATTATATTCTTTCACACATTTTAGTCTTCTACTTCTTTCCTAGCGAAAACTAATTCATCAGTGCTTTAACATAACAGACTATTTTTTTCACCTGGCTTATTCATCTCACATGCTCTTCTTACAACAAGTTACCTGTGAATGAGTTTGTACCTTACCTATTATACTTCCTTTATAATGTCATCTCCACTTTGTCCCAATACTGTGATTGCCCATCTGAATTTATTTTGTATTTGATTTAATGCCTACTATTGTATACATCAATATTAATTAAACATTCTATTTTAAAAGTAAATTTAAATGAAATTACAGTAATTGATTAATACTAATAATTGATTAACTTGGCTTCATGTTTTTTTAACCTCATTTACACAACAGCATTGGAAATAAATCCTGCTTTATGTAGTTAACAGTTAAGTAGCTGAGATTAAAACAATTCTTACAAGTAGTCTAATAAAAAATGAAAACTATATGGACCCCAAAAGAAGTACAAAATGTTAAGAAAAATATATTAACTCTTTTCCCAATGTTCTTTCACTTTTGTCTTTGGCACTAATACTAAAGAATCTAAAGTCACACATATGACCACATTACAATGTGTCTGACTGAGAGTTCTCATTATTATTCCATTCTGGCCTTCAGCCAGAGTATGTGCATGCCCTTATCCTCAAAACGAGGCAATGCACCCCTTGTGCAGGCATCGATAACCATATGCTACAAGATACACATTAAGTAAAGAACTCATCTTTTGAAGTCTTGGTAGAGTGATTTAGGAAAAAGCAGTTGCTATTAAGTCAGAGTCTCACATCTTGAGAAAGACAATGACTTGTGACCCTGTAGAATCATGAGCTATTGCTTATTCGATGCCAGTACTGTCTTCTCCTTGAATTCCCTATCAGTGTCATGCTGACTTTGGAAATTTGGACAACAGGAGGTAGGGTTTATGATGCAGGCCAGCTGGTTTTGAAGAGCCAGATGCTCAAAAATACTTCCCTGCCTCTCAAGGCATGGCGGATAGTGCTGCAACTCAGGAGGGTTGCCAGCCACATGTGGGTTATGAATAAAGCAGAAGTCAATGAGGTGTGCAGTGAAGGAGTGTTGGTTTCCAATAAAATATTGAGCTTAAAAACTGACAACAACTTACAGAACCCTACTATATCTTACCTTGCATTTAGATATATTACTGGTTTATCTTATTTTAGTCTCAAGAAAATCTGTGAGGCTGAGACAAATGGTGACCTTATTTTCCAGCTGAAGAAAGCCAGGCTCCATGAGGTTAAGTGATTTTCCACAAATTGCACAGTACGGAAGTGACAGGACTAAAATTTAAACCCAGACAAGGCTAATTCCAGAACTCAAGGAGCTAAACCTGTGTCACATTGCTGTGAACCCTCTAGTCACTGAAGCCAGATTTAAAGTATGCGGACAAATCCAATGCCAAACCTTTTTAAAGCATTCCAAAGACTTTTTCTTTCAAAATTAATTAAGGAATGGATCCTTTGAAAATCCTCTTAATGGAGAAGGGGATACTAAATTAAAATAAACTCAGCAATTCCAATGACTTCATGTGAACTCAGGATACAGTGCTACTTCATTTATTTTTTTTTCAAAATAATTTAGCAGATCTAGTGTTTATGAGTTATAGTATAGTTTATATAATACTAGAATGTACTAATTTTACTTATAATTATGTGCATAGTTTCTTTCCGCACCAAACAATTTCCATCTTTGAATAGTTTTCCTACAATTTAATTCAAATTTGTTTCTACCTAGCATTAATATAAACACCAAGAATCATGGGTCCAACAACACTACTTCTACATTAGATGTCACCTGCAAGTCCAAATCACCATTGTCTCTAAAAGACCAGTTATGATTTTTTTTTATTTACTGAGAGAAAGATTCTTATAAACTCTAACCCTCGTCAAATAAGATAAAATACTGACTCGTAGAGCCAGGAATGTGTTTTCCATGCTGTAAATTATGCAACTTTTAGAGTTAAATAGCAGGCACAAAAGTGAATTTTTTTTTTTAAAGAAAAACATGCCTGGACCATCCTAGTCCTTCTTAACTCTTATCCTATCCTCAACACAGGGCTCACTAATTCAAAATCTCCCTAAGTTCTATTACACTTGTAATTTTTGTGTGTCTCTACACTTAGGCAGGATTGAATTATAGGCCATTATAGATTAGATTGTTTTTCAACCTCCATCACGCTGAAAAAGTTCTGTAATGCTGATTCTTCAAATATTTGAATCATGTTAAAGTTTTACTGGTAACCATGGCCCATGTTGACACCACCCAGAGTCCTAGGACCACTATTAATTCTTTAATAAAGTAAAGAATATTTATCTATCACTCCAAAATTTCCAAGAACATTTTAAGAACTGTTTTCTACGAACAACAGGAAATTCTTTTCCTTTTTCTCTCTTTCTCTGCCTTTCTGTCTCTGTCTATCTCACTCTCTTCTCTCTCTCTCTCTCTCTCTCTCTCTCTCTATATATATATATATATATATATATATATTTCTTTATCATATAATTTAATAAACTTATAAGTTGATTTGTATTAAGTCAATTATCATTTAAATTCACTTAAGGATTTTGAAAGAGTAAAAATATTAAGATTAATAAATATATTACTAGATGTGCTCATTAAGGTTTATTTTTCTTTTATAAAGTATATCAAGAGGAAAGAAAAATCAATGGTATTTTAATGTGTTTCTTACTAGTGGCTTTCATTAAACATACAAAAATCAATAACTGCCTAACACCTATAGGGATGAGTATATGAACTCATCTCAAACTAAAGAGAAAAAAAAATGAATAGATCAAACCTTGCATTAATTAAACAGTCTTATGTGAGGTTCACAGTACCCAATGTTAACATATATGAAGAAAAATGTCCATAGGATAGGAATTTGATGGAAACTTCTGAAGGGGTATACCACAAACGTTGATTGGCTGCTGGGTGAAGAAAATAGATTACAAATTTCCAGTGTGCAAAGAGACATCTAGTGCTGGCACAGTGCTAGCTGCAGTCTGCAGAGTGATGAGAGGAAGTTGAATAAAACAGAAATGAGAGAGGTAGCCTGTGACAGATTGGATATGGCACTGTATATAATGTTAAGCAGTTTTAATTTTATCTTGTGAAAATGGAAAGTCACTGAAGATTCTGAACAGGGCAGGACATGATCTGATTTCTAATTTAGAGTGTCAATCTATGTTGATAGACAGCTGTAACTTGGAGCAGTGTTGGAGGAAACCCCCCCCCCCCCAAGAACTAGACACTAGCTCAGAGATGCTTGCACAATACAAAGAAAGGTTCTGCCTGCTAGATCAAGGCCGTGGGAACAGGGCAAGATTGATGTGTGTGAAGCAAGTAGAACTGTGGTCTTCAGCTAACTTTGGAAGTGAAGGGGTAGAATCATGTCTCAGAAGACTCCCAAGATACTGACAGGGCCATGCCTTTTGTAGTTGGCACTGCTCTTTTGAAGACTAGAATAAAGAAGGAGAAATAACATGGAGAGCATAATGGTTGTTTCGACTGTGGGAGTATTTAAGAGGCAAGCTTCCAGCAAGAAACTCAAGTGCAATTACTTTGTGACCATTAAGGACACAGTTTTTTAATGCTTAAATGGTTGTAAGGAAAAGGAAGTCATATTAAGCTACTGATTAACTTAACTAGGTATATGCACATAGCTAAGAGGGACTTTTGCATTTAACCTAAGCATTGAGTAATATAAATAAATGAGAAGAAAATATAGTTTTCAGTGAAATTGTATGTAAAAAAATCTGGTAAACATGCAGTCAACTTAAATGGATAAAACAGAAGGAAGCACTATTTCTTGTTTTTTGTTTTTGTTTGGTTGGTTTATTTTGTTTGTTTTGTTTGTTTGTTTTGGTACCATTAGTTTTTAGCTGTCATTAGATTTAATTTTTGCCTTATTTTTTCTCACTCTTTTCTGCTAATGAATTAAACATTTTATTGACAAAGTACACAACAGAAAGAAGTTTAACTTAAAATTATAAGAAGAACAGCATGAATGAACCCATTCATTACATTTTTACTCTTGCAAATAAATACTTGTTCTGTCTGGAAGTATGATGAATGGCCACCAAGTTTCAAACTAAAATATGAATGAGGTCCAGTCTTAACAAATGTAAAGTTTCTGTGACTGTGGATGACTTATTTGAATTCCAACTACTTAGTTAATGCATTTTTTTTAATGAGGCTAATAGCGTCAACCAGAAAAGATAATGTGCATGTTAAGTACATATAGTATTGCAGGAAGATCACAGTAATAGTTCACCTACATCATTGCTATTACTGTTGTTATGACAAAAAAATGTTTTAGGATATTTGAGCAATGTGTCACCACTGAGACACATTTAAAACTGACTTTTTTTTTTTAATTTGGACACACAAGTCAGATGTTTTCAGCTTTAGATACACCACGGCTTTCATTTCTGTAAACTGAAAAAAAATTAATTATAATTTATATACACAGTTTCAAAATTAAAAGATCCATCGAAAAACATAATCCTTTGGAAAAGAATTGCAAAGTGAACAAATTAATCATAATTCTGGTGATCAGTCATCAATTATTTAAAAAAATAGTTAAATAATTGTCAAACAATATATTTGCTGTTTAAAAAGCAGTGTTCTATTGAGATTGCATCATTGTTTTTATTGAATTAATTCTTAGTCTTATTGATAATGAATTCTGCCTACCCTCCACATATCTTTTCTTATCTCCTTTCCAGCCTTATCAACTCTACTTCCTACCTTTCTCCCTCCCAGTTTCCCTTACCTCTCTTTTACTCCCATAATCTTCCTTCCCTACATGTCTCTTTCCCAGAGTCAGGACTTTAGTTTTGTTATGTGACATATTTAGCATAACTAGAGCTATATGTGTGACCATCAGGTGGGCACTGTCCACTGAGGTCACCTGTGGTCATTGATGACTACACAGATATAGGCCATGGTTTCACTTTCCTGAATCTACTGTGGGAAGTGGTTTATGAGTGAGGAGTGGGGCCTCCTTGATACTCTTTTCTATCCTCTTAGTAATTGATGTGCAGAATAAATGCAGTCATCCATAGCTGTTGAGATTTCATGATTTCAAATGGCTGTGTCACTTTTAGCTCATCTCCCTATTTCTTTCCCTAATGAACAATTTGAAAGAGTAGATGCTTTCAATGTCTTCTTTAAGGTTAAGCATTTAACTGTCAGAACAATGTACAAGCATAAGTCTTTGCTTTATCAAGTTCACTAGAAAGAGTGTCCTCTCCCAAGGATCTGAAGGAGTTCCATAGGAGGAACAACTATATGAACCAACCAGTATGACCAGAGCTCCCAGGGACTAAAACACAAACTGAAGAGACACTTGGAGGCTTGGAGGGACTCATGGCTCCAACCACAAGGATGGAAGATACCTTGTGGGACATCAATGAGAGGAGAGGCACTTGGTCCTGTGAAGGATCAATGCCCCAGTGTAGGGGTTAGTGAGCAAGGGAAGGAGAGATGGGATGGGGGCTTTTCAGAGGGGAAATGAGGAAAGGGAAAAACATTTGAAATGTAAATAAAGAAAATATCTAATAAAACTTGTAGAAATCAAAAAAGAAAGAAAGAAAAAGTTTCTTCTCTGATTATAACTGAGTGAAAAAAACATATGTGGGGCAGACATATATATTTACAAGGTGGTTAGACACTATATCAATTTTGGTTATCAACAGAAATACCACCATAAAGGCCTATGATTTTTTCCATGACCTAAGAATAATAAGAGCATCAACTACAGGATTTTTCCTGTGAGATGGCTCTCAAATTCCATTATAGAGCAGCTGGTTACCTCTAGAACAGTTATGACACTAACTTATAAGTATGCCTGTATTGTAGGGTAGTAGTGCGGTATCTTAGTTTTTAGGACTCACTCACATCTGGGTAAGAATATTGTATTAGACAGGGCTCTGTAGATTAGCAGAACATATAGAATGAATCATATATACATATACATACATATACACACAGACATATATATATATATACATATACATGTATATATACATATATACATATACATGTATATAGACATATATATATGTTTATTATAATGACTTATTGGCTATGAGCCAACAAATTCAGCAATGGCAGGCTATGAACCAAAAGTCCAAGAACCCAGAAGTTGCTTGGTTCAGAAGAAGTGTCCTTCTACCTCAAAGGTTGGGACTTGAAGTAGATTCACCCACTTCAACCCAAACAAAGAAAAATATTTCACAGGTGTGCCGTCTATTTCTGGATTGCAATTCATTCCAGATGTAGTCAAGTCAACATGGATAGTGAGCACAACTGTCATTTTCTTTTGTCTCCTAGAAGCTCATAGAGTATCTCCCAGAATTAAGAAAGGGAACTAGCCAGGATGACACTTCTGGATTTGTTCCAGCCTAATTTCTCTTTATCATGCAATGAAGTTGTATGATATCTTCAGCAAATGATCTTATGATGCATCTCTCTTTCCAAAGAAGAGGAATGGCTATTAACATGTATTATTGGAGAGTGTCTACCTCTTTCCTTTCCAATAAATCATAAGCAGTTATCCCACACCTGGGACTAGATTATCATGGCTAGACAATGATCATCAAAACTTCAAAAGTATCCAAAATGCACTTACCATATATAAGTAACAAATTTTGTTTATTTTCTGTAATTTTAAGATGTATAGCATGAGTTTGTATTTTCTAAGACTGTTTCCTAGAAAGCTTGGTAAACCGAAACCGGATTTTCTTACACATAGCTGCTACCTCATGCTTGCAATGTAGTTCTATGAACACCTGTAATGTCAAGTAGAACACTTCAAAAATGCCACGGTATCTATTTAGAATTATAGGTCACTTACTTTAGCATTTTCTTTCTCCAATGGTCATTAAACTGTATGTTTTCTTTATACAATAATGATTATTATACATTCAAACCAGTTGGTAAATGTATCAGTGGAAAGTACCTGATACCAAGTTAGTAGTACTCACTTTACTTCAGAGATTCAATTAATGTGTGGGTCTTCCTTTATGGCAGTAAGTTCTCCATGTATATTCTAGATAACCTGTGGTCCTTCTCCCTCCTATCAGGGAAGCCTGAAGCACAAAACTAAATTCAATGAAAATGCAACACTGTATGATGAGTTTGCCTGAAGCTACGATCTAACACCATAATGTTGAAGCTGTCTTGAGAAATTACAAACTAATTCCATTCTTTTTCCTTTAGTTTTAAAAATGTATTTTCATAAACATTTATGACCACAAATGAAGGAATGCTAACTGTATTTATAAATTATTCTTAAATGATATCATTTCAAATTTCTAATTCAGTGGATAAAATGATGCACATAACCAGGAATAATTGATATATTCTCTTTTGAAATCTGTGAAACATTTTATTCTTACAATGAAGAAGCTGAGCTGTGAAATAACTGTCACAATTATTGCGACATCACCTAGCAAGTAAAGGCAGCCAAACCCTAGAGACTGTCCTTCAGCTTCTGCCTCACTGACAACATGGGAGGCTCATCTCTTACAAAAATGCTATTTTTAATATCCTGTGATATTAAAAACTTATTAAATGTGAATTTACATTTGAATTCTATTTCATATATCGTTAATATATAATTCATTTAACCAATCCTATTGTACAAGTGCAATAGTATATCTTTACTAAAAATAAGTATTCTGTACTGAGGACAATATGTTTTCCTCATTTCAATAGAATGTATTGACTGTTTAGACAAAGGCACTAAGACTACAGGTTCAGCCGGGCATGGTGGCACACGCCTTTAATCCCAGCACTTGGGAGGCAGAGGCAGGTGGATTTCTGAGTTCAAGACCAGCCTGGTCTACACAGTGCCTTCCAGGACAGCCAGGGCTGCACAGAGAAACCCTGTCTTGAAAAAAAAAAAAAAGACTGCAGGTTAATAGGAAAAAGCCTTTCTTTGAAAAATTGACATGTTCAGGGAATAGGAAATAGAATGCATAGTTGTGATAAACTAAATACATGTGTACTATGGTCAACACAGAATAGCAATTCAGGAAGGCTACAGGCACTTGTGGGTATAGAAGTCAGAGGAAATTCCATTTATCATTTTCAAGTTTTCATGAGTGTTTTGCAACTCACTTTCCTTTATTTTAGCCACACTTTTAAGCTCACAGTCATTTATTGAACTGAGTACACGGTCCCCAATGAAGGAGTTAGAGAAAGGTTCTATGGAGCTGAAGGGTTTGCAGCCCCTTAGGACGAACAACAATTACTAACTAGTACCCTCAGAGCTCCCAGGGACCCAACCACCAATCAAGGACTATACAGGGTGGGACTGAATGTTCTGGCAGCATGTGTATAGTAGAGGATTGCAAATTCGATCATCAATAGGAGGAAAGGACCTCGGCCTTGAGAAAGTTTTGTGCCCCAGTGTAGGGGAATGCCAGGGCCAATAACTGGGCGAGGGTGGGGTGGCAGGCATGGGGAGGGGGGAGGCAAAAGGTGTTTGTTCTTGTTGTTTTTGTTTGTTTGTTTTTTGGAGGGGAAAGGAAAAATTTACATGTAAATAAAGAAAATATCTAATATAAATAAATAAAAAAAAGAAAAAAAAAAAGAAAAAACCCTCTATGATCCCATAAGGATGGACAAAACATAAAACACAGCATCTGTACATTATATGCTCAATTTAGATAAATCATAATTCCTGTTTGATGATGTATTTTTATGTGACAGAAGCCACTATTATTTTATAGAAAAATATATCTAGATGATGTTTACATTTTCAGATTCTGATTAAAAATAAAGTTAGTGATTTGACTAGGCTCCTCATGTAGACCTTTATAAGAAGTTAAAGAAATCAAGATTTAAATTAAAAGCAAAGTGATTTTTCAATGCCAGTTTTAGAAGAATTCAGATTGAGAGAAAGGAAAATGGCAAAGTAAATGATGTTATCATTCAAGACAGTATTTTACTTATCATAAAAATGCAGAGGAATTCTACTGTGAGCCTCCCATCCTAGATGAGGCTGAAATGAGACACAGAGTAGAACTTTGATGTGGCTTTGAAGACTGATGGTGTCCATAAGTTCTAGCTCTCTAACTATGTGTGTCTATATAGCATCAGTACAAGATCTTTGTTGTTCTGGAGAGGTCTACTCAAAAGGGTGAGCTAATTCTTACTAACTGTTATATATGTTTAATAGTAACAGTAAAAGCATATTACTAGCAGGAATATTTCCTAAAATGATTTTATTTTGGGCCTAGCCTATGGGAGCTTCACATAGACTTTTAATCCGAAGTGTAGTTATCTCAGGAAGATCACATACTAGTTCTGAGCTTGCCCTATAATGCTCCTGATGGAATTCATATTTTTGCTAACCATTTTCAAGTATACATATGTTTATGAAAATATTAAATGGGAAACTACACAATAAGTACCAAAAGTCCAATTTAAGAAAGAAAAAACTAACTAAAATAGAAATTTTTTTTATTTGGACATCTCAAATAACATGATTACTTAAATGAGATGATCCTGTATTATTACATGGCTTCATATCTATCCCATTTTAAATAAGAAGATTCTTTATAATGTCATGGGAAATTGCAGTTACAAGCAGCACTAACTGGTTAACTTTTATGGTCAACGTTATACAATCTGGTGTTACCCAAGAATGGGAATATTCAACTGAAGAATTGCTTCAGTCAGGCTGACAAGTGTAGACTTCTTGATGTGTGATGGGAGAGAGTCCAGTCTACTATGGTAGCACTTTCTAGGCAGGTTTGCCTAAGCTGTGTTAGAAAATGGGCAGGACATGACTCAGTGAGAGAACCAATAAGTAACAGCCTCCCCTAGTTTTACCGTGAGCTCATTCTTGAGTCCCTGCCTTAATTTCAGTCAATGATGTACTGTGACTGGAAGTATCAGCTGAAATAAACAATTTACTTCTCTAAGCTTCTTTTACTCATAGTGTTTATTGAAGCAAAAAAAAAAAAGTAAATTAGAATAAGCAACTATGTTAGAAAAATTTTCTGTCTCTCCATCTTTCTATATCTGTCTTTCTCTTTCTCTGAGCCAGAACAAAGTTTCTTTGTGTAGCTTTGGCTGTCATGAGACTAGCTCTGTAGGCTGATCTTGAACTCATAGAGATCTCTGCCTCCCAAATGCTTAGATTAAAAGGTGTGTGCCAACACCACCCAACTATGTTAGATTCACTAATGCAGAGATCAGAATAAAAACCTATACTATATGTTAGCAAGCTTGTACCTAAACAGAAGCACTGGAGATGAGGAAAACAGATGATAGGCTCACTGAGTTGATTAGGTCAATGGATATTACAAAACTCCACTGTAATAAGGGAGAAGAAATTAAAAATTAATCTGTAAAAAAAAGGGGCTAATAAAATCTGAAGTTCTGCCATTCAGAATTCCCTAGTTGCCAGACAGAATTTCTTTAGACATATATAGGTATATACATATGCAAATATGCTTGTAAACACAAGCAATGGTAGCATCGGACATGGATAGAAAGAAATCAGGAAAGGATTTATAGACTTCAGAGTAAGAAAAGGGAGAAACGATATAATTATATTCTAATATGAAGAGTAAAATTAAAAATATTGCCTGACATTCTGGACTTGGGGAATAATAGACAGCAACACAGATATATTTACTGTTACTAAAAAATACCAGTTAGTCTAGTGACTACTGAGCTAAGATACAGAAGAGCCAGTGAGTTGTATGGGCTGGGAGAGGAAGAGTAAAGGTTTTCATTCAAAGTGGTGTCAGGAAATTAAGTGCTTTTCACTAAGTTGTGAATGGGGTCCTTGTAGAGAAGAGTTAAATGTGCTCTCCTGTATAACGTAGCAAAGATTAAAGTCAGTTGTAGGAGTGACTGCCCTGGCCTGAATTAGTAAAACAGAAAGATGACTGGAGGATTATCAGCTACCCATTTTCTTTCAATTAAGCTTGTATCAGCTTCTCACGTAATTTCAGTCCTGTACTGCACAACTGTGCTGCAATCTAGACAAGGAGATTTCCCCTGTCATGTATGGGGAATAAAATGTGTCCTGACTTGTTGAACATTTGCAGCCTCACTCTCAAGCAAGAAGCATATATCTGAAGCAAAACTAAATGTAACCGTTTATTTCTCTAGCATCTGAACTATTAAATCAACTTTACAGTCATTGAACTATGTTCGGAGGGTATAAGATGTAGCCATGTCTTACAGAAACAACCGACATTACTTTTTTAGGGGGGTAGGGGAGTGAATGGCAGGTTCTGGCAGCAGGGCTGTAAATAATGGGCTTCGCTGTTGTCTAAGACGAAAGAGTAGCAAGTAGACCTCTAGTAACCTTGGCGTCAGCACATCAAAACACCAGTGCTCACTTTGTATGGCCAAC
>JADRCD010223329.1:0-24146 GCA_019843815.1 Montemys delectorum
GACTTCAGTCATATAATCCCTTTGAAGTCTGTATTAGCCACCTATAAAACATGGAAGTAAGAACTGTTCATTCACATCTTCTGTAGATTACAAACCTCTATGACACAAGTATGCAAAACCCCCAATTCCATTCTTGCTATCAAATTATTTATTAGAGCTTAATAATCACTTTGTAAACTCTACATAAAACTGTTTCTTGTTTAACATAGGAAAAGGAGATTCATGATAGATACTAATAATTACTCTATTGCATTCTGAAATCAAAAGAAATAAAACCATGACTATATCTCAGTAATACCTATTTTAAGTTTCTTTTAGATTTGGCACCAGAAAATATTTATTCTTAATGGGAATTTATGTAGTTTACTTATAAAAACTAACACTTAGAGATATGACTATTCTTTGCAAATGTGAGAAATTTTGCTCATTCAACTTCCTGTTACTAATATAGTTTTTCTTGAGTCATGTTCAGAGAGTCCAAATATTTGAAAACACAATTTGAATACAACCAGTTGTCCTCCTGTTTAATGGTTTTGAACATAAGTGAGCTCTGGCCAAAAATGGTTATGAAATTACAAAGAAGACAAAAACATACAAGGGAAAGGAAAAAAGAAAATGAAAGCATCTTCAACAAGTGATTGTGGTCTAACTGTATATCTGCAGGTAAAAAAATGCAAATAGTCCCATATCTATCACTGAAGTCCAATTGGCTCAAAGACCTAAACAAAAAACAGATACACACTAAAACTAATAGAAAAGAAACTAGGGAATAGCCTTGAAGGCATTGCTATAGAAGATAACTTCCTGAAGAGAACAACAATGGTTCAGGCACTAATATCAACAAATAATAAATGGGAGCTCATGAAACTGAGAAACTTCTATAAGGCAAAGAACATTGTCCATAGGAGAAAATCCAGCCTACAGAATGGGAAAAGTTCTTCAACAACCCTACATCCAACAGAGGACTAGTATCCAAAATATATAAAGAACTCAAGAAATTAGATACCAATGAACCAAATAACACAATTAAAAACTGAGGTTCAGAATTAAATAGAAATTTCTCAACAGATGAATCTCTAGTGCCTGAGAAGCACTTAAATGATCAATATCCTTAGTCTTCAGGGAAATAAAAATCAAAACAAGTCTGAGATTCCATCTAAACCCATCAGAATGGCTAAGATCAAAAGCTGAAGTGACTGCACAATCTGAAGTGTAAGTGGGGCAATGGGAGCAGTCCTCCATGGCTGCTGGTGGGAGTAAAAACTTGTACAATCACTTTGGAAATCAATTTTCAGATTTTTTTTCAGAAAATTTAGAATAGTTTTACTTCAAGATCCAGCTATTCCACTCCAGTGCATAAACTCAAAAGATGCTTCACCACCGTACTACATGGATACTTGCTCAACTATGTTTATAGCAGCTGCATTCATAATAGTCAGGAACTGAAAATAATCTAGATGTCCCTCAGCTACTAAAAACAAGGACATCATGAAATTTGCAGGCAAATGGTTAGAACTAAAAAAAAACTATCATCCTAAGAGAGATAACCCAGAAAGATACATATGGTAGGTACTCACTTCTAACTGGATATTAGCCATAAAATACAGAACAACCATGTTACAATCCACAGACCCAAAGAAGTTATGCAACAAGGAGGGCCTAAGAGAAGATGCTTGAATCTCACTCAGAAGGGGAAATAATATGGACATCAGAGGTAAATTGAGAGAGGGAATTGTGTAGGAGAGAAGGTGAATAGGAGAACTGGATTGAGGATAAGTGAGGGGAGAGCAGGGTTTGGGTTAGAGGGCTGTCAGAAAGAACAGAAATCCACAGAGGGGCAATCTCCGAGACAAACCTGAGACCGGGGAGTTGGGAGGCTTTCCATACTCTATGAAGGTGATCCTAGGTGAGACTTCTAGCAGCAGGGGATAATGGAACCTGAACTTGCCACCTCCTGTAGCCAGGCGGGGCATTCAGTGGAAGACAGGAGAAACCAACTGTAGTAATTTGAATAGGTTTGGCCCTCATAGACTCACTTGTTTGAATATGATTGGCCCATCAAGTGGCACTATTAGGTAGTGTGGCTTTATTGGAGTAGTTTTGGCCTGTTAGAGGAAGTCTCTCACTGTATGGGGGGTGGTTAAGACCCTCCTTCTAGATGCCTAGAAGACAGTCTCTCCTGGCTGCAGTCTTATAAGATGCAGAACTCTCAGCTTCTCCAGCACCATGCCTGCCTGGACAATGCCATGTGTCCTGCCATGATGCTAATGGACTGAACCTCTGAACCTGTAAGCCAGCCCCAACTGTATGTTGTCGCTTGTTAGAGTTGCCTTGGTCATGGTGTCTCTCCTAATCAATGAAAACCCTAAGTAAGACATAGTTGGCACCAGTGACTGGGGTGTTGCTGTGATAGGCTTGACCATGTTTTTGTGTGGAAGAATATGGATTTATGGACTTTGGATTTAGAAAACAGTGGAATGCTTTTACATGGGGCTTAATGGCCCTTCCTAGTAGGAATGTGGAAGACATTGGTGCTGAGAATGACTTGAATTCAGAAGACCTGACTCAAGATGTTTCAGAGGAAAGAAATGAAACCTAGAGAATGTTGCCATATTTTGTTGAAGAATGGGGCTGCTTTGGCTCTTGCCTGAAGAGTCTTCCTGAGGCCAAGGTAAAGAGATTCAGATTAATTGCACTGAAGAAGGTCTGGAAAAAGCCCTGTATAGATTTTGTCCTTTGCTTTGCTCTCACAAAGCACATTTTGATCAAGCATTACAAGTTTAGAAAGGAAAAATATAAAATGTATGGTCCAAGTATTAAATGAGAACCAGGAAGTGGAACGGAGCTGAATCCTGTGTTCAAAGAGATAAACAGATTAAGGAGGTGGTGTCTGTGGGGCAAGACCACACCCAGCTAGCCTTACTGTTTGTTTTTGCTTCTGAACAAAGGATAATTATATCTAGTCATTATTATTGCCCGGTTATTGCTTTCATTTGGTCTTTTCTTTTGGAATGAACTATAACCCATGGAGGACAGACCTATAATCTACATCTCGAGGCTGGAAGACACAGGCTTTTGATCTGGATCTTGAGGAACACTAGCAATAAAAGTCTTTGGCCCAGGCATTGTGGTACAACACATTTAATCCCAGGAGACAGAGGCAAGCTGATCTCTGAATTCCAGGCTGGCTGGTATAGAGCAAGTTCCAAGTAAAGAAAAGCTTAAGTCCAGGCTTGGTTGACTACACCTTTAATCTCAACACTCAAGAGACAGGCATGGAAATCATGGAGTTCAAAGTTAGTGTAGAGAGAAAGTTACCAGATAGTCAAGGTAAGGCAGAGAATGAATTCATTGAAAATGGAAAACTGTCAATAGTGTAATAGAATGGGTTGGGAGGGCATTTCTAGCCCCAGCAATCAGCAGAACCAGCAGCTTCAGACATGTAGCTCTGGCTTTAAGTCAAGAGGAGAAGGAGACTACTGAGACAATTGATGCTAGTTAGGTAGAGCTAAGACATTATAGGTGATTAAGAAGAGACTAGTATCACTGTGGTAAAAACTTCTGGGAAATGTTTTCTAAGAGCAGAAAGCAGCTGTATTCCAGAAATAGCCAAGGTTGTACCTCATGCTGTATCTGCACTTGGTAATGTGTAAGAACCCAAGTGGTTTTGAAGGTATGAACGGGTCATGAAGAACAGCTGAGGCTTGGCACTGTGAGAGGCCTTGGAAGGTGAAAGTATGGCCATTGGTGAAGGTACGGCCTAAATTGCAGTTAATAGCCCAGGACTGAAGGTGTCAGGCAAAGAATTTGAGGCTTGGCCACATGAATTTGAGGGGCCCCAGTAGCCCCTTTGAGAGGCTATTGATGGAGCCTAGGTGCTGTGGAGGACCCCAGGAATTAGAGAAGTCGATACTATGGGTAACCACCAAGAATAACAGCATCAGTGGAGCAAATAAACCAAGGCCTAGAGTGCTACAGAGGGCAGAGCTAGATAAGTGACCCAAGCCCTTTCCAGGAGCCCAGAAATTCTATGTGGTTCCCAGACATTCGATAAAGAAGTTGTGAAGTTGAAGTTGCCTTGAAGACCCTTGGGTGTTAGAGATGACAGAGCTGTGGGATACCTACTGATGAAAGCTGCTAACGGAGGAGAGGGGGAATTAGCTCAAGAGAAATAAGTTTGTTGCAGTCAACAAAGATGAAAGGAATTGGAGATCTGAAGAGAGCTTTGACATCTGATATGGAGATGCAGAGTTTTGAGTATGCCCAACTAGTTTTTGGTCTTAAATTGGTCTAGTATTTCCTCAATAGGACACTTTGGAATGCAAATGTATATCCTGCGATGTTGGAGGTATGTAATCTTTTTTTTTGATTTTTGTTTTATAGGGACTTTACAATTAAGTGATTTGATGAATCTCAGAGGAGACTTTGAACTTTGTACTTTTAACATTGTTGAGACTACTATAGATTATGGGGACTTTTGAAGTTCAACTAAATACAGTTTTCATTATGCTATGGCTAGGTATGATCCCTGTAGACTCCTGTATTTGAACAAGACTATTGGGAGCAGGGAGCAGAATGTAGTACAACCCCCATGGATTCATGTAGTTTAATATGTTTGGTGCAGGGATTAGCATTATTAAGAGGTGTGGCCTTGTTGGAGTAGGTATGCCCTTGCTGAAGGAAGTGTGTCATTGTGGGTAGGTTTTGAAACCCTCTCCCTAGCTTCCTGGCATACAGTTTCTCCTGACTGAAGTCTTATCAAGATGCAGAACTCTCAGCTCCTCCAGTGCCATGCCTGCCTGGATGATGCTATGCTTCCAGCAATGATGATAATGGACTGAACCTCTGAACCTGTAAGCCAGCTCCAATTAACTGTTGTCCTTTATCAGAGTTGCCTTGAACATGGTGTCTCTTTTCAGCAATGGAAATCTCAATTAAGACACCAACTCACCCATAAAACCTTGAACCCAAAAGTTGTCCTCTTTACAATAAAGATATGCAGGGATAAAAATGGAGCAAAGATGGAGGGAAGGGCCAACCAAAGATTGGCCCAACTTGAAACCCACCCCATGGGAGATAGCCAACTCCTGACACTATTAATGAAACTCTTCTATGCTTTCAGACAGTAGCCTATCATAATTGCTTTCTGAGAAGATTCATCCAGCAGCTGATGGAAACTGATACAGAAACCCACAGACAAACATTAGGAGCGTCTTGGTGTGATGGTTTATATATGCTTGGCCCAGGAAGTGGCACTATTAGGCGGTTTGGCTATGTTGTAGTAGGTGTGGCCTTGTTGTAGTAGGTGTATCACTGTAGGTGTGAA
Organism: Montemys delectorum; assembly: GCA_019843815.1. NCBI lineage: Eukaryota > Metazoa > Chordata > Mammalia > Rodentia > Muridae > Montemys > Montemys delectorum. The sequence goes on from JADRCD010223329.1 coordinate 5,327, forward strand.
CCTTAAGACCCTTGTCCTAGCTACCTGAATCTAGTCTTTTAGCTGCCTTCAGATTAAAAGGTAGAACTCTCAGCTCCTCCTACACCATGACTGCCTGGACACTGACATGCTCCCATCTTGATGATAATGGACTGAACCTCTGAACCTGTAAGCCAGCCCCAATGAAATGTTGTCCTTATGAGAGTTGCCTTGGTCATGGTGTTTGTTCACAGCAGTAAAACCCTCACTAAAACACTTAGAGAGTCTCTGCAAACTAAGGGGGAAGGATTGGGGGAGCTGGAGGGGTCAAGGACACCACCAGGAGACCTATAAAGTTAGCTAACTTAGCCCCATGGGGGTTCACAGAGAATCAACCACCAACCAAAGAGCGTGCATGAGCTAGACCTAGGCCCCCTACACACATGTGCTAGAGGAGCAGCTTGATCTTCATGTGGATCTCCTAACAACTGAAGTGGTGATTGTCTCTGATGTTGTCTGCCTTTGGATCACTCTCCCCTAGCTGGCATGCTTTGTCTGGCTTCAGTGAGAGTGGATATTCTTAGTTCTGCTGTGACTTGACTTGCCAGGGTGGGTTGGTATCCATGGGGATGGGGGGCATCTTCATCTCTGAAAAGAAGAAGAGGGAAATCAGAGGAGGGTACATAAGGATGGAACTTGGAGGAGAGGGAAGATGGTTCTAATTGTGATATGAAGTAAATAAATAAATCCATTAGTAGAAAATGAGAAATGACCATAGATAAAAAAGCTAGCCCCATGAGATCCTTGCTCTGTAAAATAAGCCAACCTCCAAAATATCTCTGTGTTAACACTTCAAGCATGAGACAAATGTTATAGTATGTTCTTGGAGCAGTGGAATGTATTTTATGAAATATTTTTACAAAATCATGAATGATCACCTGAAATTGTTTTCATAAAGCGTGTGTATGATATCACTAGGTGTATAAAACCCTTGGTTTGGGGTCAAATGTAAAATAGTTAATAACTATTAAAAAATGACATTCTTAATCCATTAAAGACAATTTTGTATATAGATGTAAGTGATAGTACATAAGAGCATTAATATAACTTCAATTAATTCCACTTTCACTGAGAATTTACTATTCTCCTCAGGGTTATTCACAATTGGAGAAATCTTTTCCTGTAATTGGAAACAAAATCTTAAGTGGTTTCTCCTCTCATTTGCAGTAAACATATATATTCTTTCAGATGGTAATTAGATGCCTTACATAGAATGTACTGACGGGATTCTGTGTGTCAGCTACTGAGAGATGATCATTTAAACTTATATCAAACATTTTAAATTGGAGAGCTACTAAGTAATTTAAAATTTCTCAAGATTATGTTTCTGAAAGAGCTAAAATACTTGAGATAAAACGTTTATATTCTAAGTAACAGCCTTTAACAAGTATTGATCTTTCTCTTCAAGGTAATATAGAATGGCCAGGGAGAATAATCTTGTCAGATATAAATATATTAATATCATATAGATAAGTTTTAAATGTTCATTATATATTATATATATTATATGTATGTACATATATAACACATGGATAAAATAAGACTAAAAACAAGATTGAATGTACCAGTAGGAAGTAGGTGGAGGATGAAAGAGACACCACAGAGAGTGACAATGATCAAAGTACATGATAGGTTTATATCAGCATATCTTTATGAACATCATCATTGTGCACAATGCATACATTCCAACTATTCTTGCTGTTAAGTGATAACTTCCTTTCTCAAAGGAAAACATAAAGCAAATTTAAGAATACTCACCTTTTAATACTGAGAATAATATACAGAAAATACATAGAACAAAACATGTAGTTATAGTTTTCAAGAAGAGTATTTTTATAACCACAAGAAACCAGCCTATTGCCAACATTGGAGCTTTCTCTCCTCTCTTCATTCTTAGATCAATTGCTTTGTTGGATGTAGTGTAATTCATTCTTGTTTAACTTGGAGAATCATTATACTGATGACTGAAACTCACTGTACTCACTTGGATATCATTATAAACAGTGTATCATAAACTTTCTTAAACATGCCTCCTGCTCAGAATATAGGTACCTATTGATATGTTTATAAAAGATAAAGAGAGTAGGTTATGCTCTATGGGGAGGTGGTGAGGTATGGGGGAGGGGGTGCCCCAGCAGGCTCATGCCAAGACATTGTTCCTCCTGAAGGACTAGCCAGTGATGGTATAGTATAGAATAGAGTTTATTCAAGGCATGGGGAGGGGGAGTTAAGAGGGTAGTAGAGGCAGAGAAGAGCAGAGAGAGAGAGAGAAGTAGAGGAGAGGCAGTCCATGAGCACGTGGAGAGAGGGAAAAGGGAATGGGGAAGGAGGGGGACCAAAGGCAAGGAACCAAGAGAACAAGAGTAAGAGAGAGAGAGGAAGGGGCAAGCAGCCCCTTTTATAGTCGGTCAGGCTTACCTGGTTGTTGCCAGGTAACTGTGGGGTGGAGTTTAGACAGAATGCTAACACTTATAATTCTGCCAGATAAGAACTGTGAGTTAATAAGTATTAGTCAATCTATAATTTAACATATTGGATAATGTCAAATAATTTTCTAAAATTCATCCACATGACTATGAGATTGTTCAAAGAAGTTTGTAGCTCCATTTTAATTATTATTTATTTATTTAGCCATTTAGGTTTGTGTGTGTGTCCGTGTGTATGTGTCTCTATCTGTGTGTATGTGTGTGTGTGTGTGTGTGTGCATGTATGTATGTATGTGTGTGTGTGTTTGTGTGTAGATTAATAGATAATTTGTAGCTCACTCATGTAGGTCCTGGAAATCAAACTCAAATTATCAGATCTAGCTGCCAGCGTCTTTACCTATGGAGCCATCTCCCCAGTACTTCTAGTTTAATGTTAGAAATTATGGGACTAAAATACATAAATCTCAGGGAGCAGTTTCTCTAGTTTTTGTTCTTTCAGCTACCATGTTAAGTTAGAATCTGGTGAGATTTGGCACTTTTTATGGTTGAGAAACCAAGCTCAGAAAAATGAATACAAAGTATTTGAACTCTGGCATCTTTTAACTGGACTTGGTGAATTTTCTGTAGTCTATTGTGGAGTGCAAAGATTTTAATTTTTATGTATTTATGTCTGTGCATAAAATGATGTTGTTTATATATATGTATATATATTAAACACTCTCTCCCTCTCTTTCTCTTTCTCTCTTTCTCTCTCTCTCTCTCTCTCTCTCTCTCTCTCTATATATATATATATATATATATATATATATATATATATCTCAAAATGAAAGCCATCTCTTTTCTTTTGGCTATTTTTGTGTTCTGTTACTCAGTTTCCAGTTAAAATCAGGTGGAGCATTATGTGGGTGCATTGTAGTATAGTATTGACAGTTAGAAATAGCCTGAGAGGCTAGATCAATGGATGGAGCACTTACTTAGGCAAAGTGCAAAGTACTTGTCTTATCCTCAATAATGATAAACAAAAAGTCATATTAAGTTTGGAAGCTATAGATCACATGCACACACATATAACACACACACACACACACACACACACAAACACACACCACAGAATAAGAAGACAGTGTTTAGTACATCTCTGTATATCAATAACTATATTCACATTCTCACATTGCATGTTTATTTCCAATTTATAATCAGTATTTTCTGAACTAGTATTGGTCTTTTCAATACATACTTATTAAATATGGATACATCTTTATTTAGTGCATTACTTAACTTATAATGGTTGAAGTCCTCGATTGGGAGCTTATAATGGCTTAAATGCCTGCGTCCAGTTGTGAGGGTGAGGGTTGGTCTTTTCTAGTATCTATCCCATGAGACTCTTGATGTTGTACATTGGCAGCCATTGCAATACCCAATTATCAATGCTATCACTCATGTACAGAAATAACACTTTATACTTTCCCATGCTACTGAGTTATGACATTTGCTAGATAAGGTAAATTAAATTCATGCTTGCTCCTAAGTTCAATGAGTGATGGGTTAATTGGAATGTAACCCAGTGCAAGTGAGAGAGCCTCTGAGATTCCAAATGAAACATCAGCTTGCCTTTGATGGCAGAAGGAGCAAAGAGATTTCTTTTGTGTGATGTATTTAGTTTGAATGTGGGGCTGAATTAAGCATTTCAATACAACAATAAGAAGAATGTAACATTTAAACTGAAAGGTAGCCATCTTCTTTAAAGATTAGTTACAGAGTTTTGAAGAGATCCAATTGTTTATATATTGCTTGATTTAAAAATATTGAATTAACACTGGCATTAAAATATTTTCTTTTGGTTAATATTTTATTTTAATTCTGATATGCTACAATATCGAGCATGTTACTCTGAATGTAAATGACCTTGTGGAAAACCCAGCATCATGCTTTATTTCCAGGGTTCTGTATGATGGCTATCATTTGGGTAGAAAAATCAAATCAGCGTGTGTTAGAAAAACCACAAAAATCACTCTGCTCAGTCATTCTTTGCTTCCTCAAACTTCTTCCCCTCAGGCTAAGTGTCAGTCACACTGCCAGCTTGCAGAGCTCTGAATAATTCATAGGGCTTCCATTGAGTCTTTCACCAAGGATTGATAGGAATGCCACTAATGAAATGTCCTGGCCAGCTGTGGCTAACTACTCTACATTGCCTGTGTTTATCTAGTCAACTTCCCCAATAAATCTGAGACCAAGCTATAACTCTAACAACCATGCATGGGAACCTGCATTCCAGTTCTAAGAAAGGCTGACTAAAGCACGAGCAACAGGACTAGGTGACTTAATAAACATAGATGGAAATAGCCTTTAAATATAAATTGATATTTCTTAATTTGGATCAAATTCTTAATGTTTTACATGTGCCGGAGGATGCTGGCTACTAATTATTCCAAGTTCCAGCTTACTATGTCTGAGACACAGAAGTCTGATTTATGACCTGTTTTCTATGTTTTTATGAGGCTTGTTAGCAGAACTCTATTATATCCAACTGACTCCCTGATGTCAAGAAGCCATTCTTGATAAAATATTTAATATAAAAATGAGCCAACAAATCATTGAAATGGCCCTGCTAAACAGGAAGAGCAGGGTGAGATATGAAATACTGTTTACAGCACAATTAACAATATTATTGCAATTTCCAAACCATCCTTTAAGCACCATAGAGAGGAGCTGCCTATGAGGAAAGTGATAACCCACAGCTCCTCAATGTTTTCTTCCCAGCCAACACGTCGTTCCTGTTTCCACCCCAATGCTAGTGGGTGGTTTTATTGGATTAAGGCTTGCACACAGCTGTGTGAAATGACAAGATGATAGTGAAGATGACACTTCTGTGGGTCCTGCCTAATGTGTCCTCAAGCAAAAGAGTTACTATTTACCGGTCTTACTAAAGATAGTTTTATTTATTTATTTATTTATTTATTTTGTTGGTTTGTTTGTTTGCTTGGGGACAGTGCTCAGTCATGACCAGATAAATGAGCATCCCTATAAGGTAAAGATCAAAGAGTCCACTTTCTTGTTTTTATTTTTGTATATCTTCGACTTTTATAATACAATGTTTTTATATGGCTGAGGTATTACAAATCTCCAAGTAACAGTCAGTTGAGCTGGGTCAGGAGAGTGCGTCCTACAACCATAAACTATGGCACAGAGAAGATGCATGTCACCATCTTTTCTCAGGAGACAGAAGGGTCCATGCCTGTGAGTAACAGTGGAAGCTAGAGCAGGCATCTCAAGGTCATTGGCAGCAACAGTAATTAGTGAAAGTGCCAAGGGTCAACTGTGGGAGCTTTTTGCAGACAACATTGGCATTCCCCTGCTGCTGCTAACATAGGCCATGCCCTCTGGCAGGCCTGAGGGATACTTTCAAGCCTTTTCCTTCGAAGCAATGTAGAAATTAGCACACTCCATAGCCTCTCTTTCAGTGAGCCCCTGTTGGGGTGCAAATCTCAGTGGTACATTGGGTAAATGTAGGGCTAACGTACTCGTTTTCACTCTGGATAAAGTCCATCCAGTGCTTATCAGAGTAATGGCCCAAGACAGAATGGCATCACTGATACAGTTCAATGCTGTACTTGTCAGCGGATTAATGTAAATCCTCCACTGCCAGATTCCTAGCCTTAATTTCCATGTCTATGTAAAAACAAACTTACCAATTCTGGATAGTATTTGCCAGTACCCTACCTTATTTGCACATTTGGAAGTTATAATGGCACTTCTGATAGAGGAACTGAAGATCTCCAAATCTGGAAAGAATCAGAGTATTATGGTTTTGGCTAGGGTATTAAACTCAAACAAAACACCAGGTTTATTAGATGTATCTCATTATCTGTGCTTACAACCAGTGACGATATGACAGTTTCATGTTTGTGTGTAAATCCCGGTACGGTGCCAAATGGTCCTTCACAATCTCATTCTCGTAAACTGTAATATCATAGTCTGTTAATGTTGGGTTTAATTGACTAAAATCTGCGTTATTTATATCCAAACACCAAGGTAGGAGCATGGAAGAAAGCTCAGTAAGTGAAATGCTTGTTTTCTGTGAGCATCAGGACCTGAGCTGGATACTCAGAATCCGTTTATAATAAACACTGAATGTGTCAGTGAATAATCTAATCACAGCACTGGGGAAATAGAGAGAGTTGGATCCCTAGGGCTTGCTGAACAAATAGCTTCATTTGGCAAAATGAGGTACTAAACCTCAATAACTACGGAAGAGCCCTGAGCAGTAACAACTGAGGTTGCTCTTTGTGCTCTTCACATGCACATTCACACATAAGACTCCATTTGTATATGAACACCACACCCTACTGACAGAGAAGATAAGAACTGGTAATACAGAGTCTACACCAAGATACATTAATGTGGCAATGCTAGCACTGGGTCTCACATCCACCGCACTATTTTATTTTTATTATTTTACAACTGGCTGGAGAATCTATCCATCCATTTTAGATTGCATATGGCTTTAAATGTATCATAGTATTCACCCTGCATAGTCATTTGAGCAAATTGATATGCATCTTGATTCCTTCACTGTACCATTTTTTGAATCTTGATATTGATATGTTTGGGATTATTTAACATTAATATCTTCTTGCTATGGGTCCTAACAAGTCACACAAGTTTTCAGACAAACCTGAAAGCGTTGTTTGAAGGCTTGGTTGTCACTATACAACGAGGCTATTAGGGTGTTGTCTAACTTCTACCCTTCGAACTGGAGTAGGAACTTTGTCAACAGAAGCTGTTCGCATTCTTCGTGGACAATATGTATCAATGACGGAAGAGACATGTGGCAGAGTGTCACCTGTAGGTATCTTTCACATCATTTAAAACAAACCATGATTGCACTGCACCGGGAACGGATAGGAGTTATGATCACAAAATAAGAGTAAAGATGATGCTGTCTCCACGAAGGGAGGAACCCACCTTCTGAAATGTCTACGTAAAAACTACCATCATGTCTCGTTTTAACACAACTTATCTTTTCTTTTTAATTAGTAGACTCATATAAGACAATTGTGCATTATGGTTGCCTTTGCTCATACTGTCAATCTTGTAGCCATGTGACTAAAACTAGAAAGGAAGGGAGTGCTCTAGCGGATGTCTCAGGCAAACACCTGTTATTTTCTCCCCATCACAGATCTGGAGGTATTTGAGGGGAGAATTTTCTGAATGTGAAAACTTCTGAGGAATCAAAAGAAAATAAATTGTCAGAGACGTTAAGGTTTTGAACCTACCAAAAACTACTTCTAGTTCAATTTCATTGGATCAGAGCAGCAGAATGGCTTTTGGGAGTGACTAGATTCTGTATTTTGTAAGCACATGCTTCTTTTTATCTTTTTTTTTTTTTTTTTTTTTTTTTTTTACACATAGTGGAAACCTCTACTCATGTTTAGAGACATTAATCCAATGTTTGTAATTCAAAGAACAAGAGAAAAATGAAGAAAATGCTACATGTGTATAATATGTATACATATATACAGGAACTATTCCTAAAATTCACAAATATAGATATACAATTTTTTAATTAATTTTAGTTATGAGTGGAAGTCTCAGAGAATACACTTTCACTATATTAGCTTTGCTACACTGAGAAGAGAAAATCTGAGAAAAATAGACAAAATGTTTTGTAGGCTTCCATCCATGTTTGTCTGCATTATTTTGGAGCCCATCATGAAGCAAAAGAACATCAGGAAAGGCAGCATAAGATGGATATGGTCTTGAGAGATAGACAGTGGAGTGGGCGAAAGACCTGGGGACAAGATAAAGTCCCCACAAGGATTAAATATTTCAATCATTTTGGCCCCAAACCCTAGGTTTCCACCACCTCCTAAATGCCCACTAGAACTTTTGTAAGCCAATACATTTCTAGCAGCTGAACATATAAGCACTAGTGTGCAGGAAGCAAGCCTTTAACACGTAGGCCCTTAAGGGACTTTCAGGTCCAGAATATAGCTCACATTAGTCACTGAAGCATGGGTATCAGGCACACGTGGGTCTCTTTTGAACCATTTTAAACTCAGAAATGGAAAAACTCTATGGAATTACATCTCTGTTCCCCTAGCTTTATGAGGCAGTCGTTTCAGTTTCAAAATGGAAATTCTGATGTAAAAATGATAGTGTCATTCATACCATTAACATTATAAGAGAGGACCTTGGGGTGGGGTTAGAGAGAAGGTATTATCTAGTCAGACTCAAGAAATAAAATAAAATTCATGCTGACCGTTCAAGCTGAGATAGGATTTAGGTAAAATATCATAGGTAAGAAGAAAAGATTGTCAGAGCTATCTTCAATTGATATGAGTACCCACCTTTTCTAAAAGATGGATTATGAGATGGTGCTGAGTTGCGAATTCTTCAGATTTCCACAGATCCATCAGATGTAAGCTTCAGATTTTGTGTCCTAAAAAGACAAACATCAGATCTGTGCCCAATTAAGCTCTTATTATAACATACATCCAAGGAAGATTCTCACTTATGTTTAATTTTATTTCAGGAAATCAATCATATAAGTATCAAATTATTCCCCAGATCACAACAGATTTAATTTTTGGAAAATAAAAAAATTAAAGAATACAAGACAATGGACAAGCTAAAGGTTGATTGTGATGCATAAAACTTGAGACTTTTAATATCAGGTTTGTCTTCTCATGTGTAAAGCCAAGCACTGTGTGCTAGAATAGATAAGATGTCTCCTAATTATTGGGGATGAAGAAAGGGGAACTTGTGTGAGCCTTAAAGAATAGTTGGGACTCTTATTGGTTCAGCTAGAAATTTATCTTACTTTCCTGTTGTTCTAAGTCTTCAGTTTTTCTTGTTGGTGGTGTGCTATACAGAGACCACTCGATGGGCACTTTTAAAGTAAAAGTGAATGGCTTTTTTGTTATTGTTGATGGGGGCAACATGGGGGAACTTGCACAAACCAAGCAGCCATAAACATCACAGTTCTTTTGTTTGTTTAATTTGTTTGTTTGTTTTGTATTTTATGCCCCCAAAACAACACCCTCATTCACAAATTCAGTTAGCAAAAGCAATCAGAAGCAGAACTACAGAAGTCTCAAAGCAAGGTTATTACATTTAGGAGTGTTCCTGGATCCTGGAACTACAGGCTGGGTCTTTGATGTGTTATATCACTGTTCCTACATTGGTGGGTGTTAGGGCCTAAGAGCTAGACTTGAAGGTCAGAATAATGTCTCCGACTCTGTGTCACTTCTACTAAGGATGAGAACCTGTTACACTCTGGATAATTTTCCAATTTTAGCGAGTTGTTTTGAGTTATACGAAATAACTATTTAGCTGGGTGGTGGTCGTGCACGCCTTTAATCCCAGCACTTGGGAGGCAGAGGCAGGCGGATTTCTGAGTTCGAGGCCAGTCTGGTCTACAGAGTGAGTTCCAGGATAGCCAGGCTACACAGAGAAACCCTGTCTCGAAAAAAAAAAAACAAACAAAAGAAAAAAGAAAAGAAAAGAAATAACTATTTACATCATGAAAGCAACTACGGTGCTTTTTCCTTATAGAAATTTGGTTGCTACTCTTTTCAGATGGCACATGTTTGTTCAATGTGGCAGAGGGACTCTGTGTACTATACAGATTTTCTCCTAAACATTCATTCCCATCTCTTCCCTTCTTCACAATGAATTTCCTGAAGACATCTGCTTCATCAATGATCTTAGCACGGTGACTACATTCTCTCTTGAGATGGTGATTAATGGAAAATGGCTTGGTCTGGCAGGAAACCATTGGTGATAAATCTTGTAGGGAAGGAAGAGGGGAGAAGTGGAGAAGAGAGGAAGAAAGGTGAGAGGAGAGAATGCACACAAATAAAAGGGAGAGAAGAGAGGACTTTTCTTTAGTCTTTCATTCTTTTTTGGATCTTTCCTCCTCCTCCTTGTTCCCCTCCCCCTCCTACTCCTCCTCCTTGTTCTCCTTCTCCTTCTTCTTCCTCTCCTTCTTTTCTTCTTCTTCACTATATATTATGCATTTGCATCTATAACCTTGAACTTTGGTCAAGACTTTCCAGTTTAGAGGAGGTTAGTGCTAAAGATGTATACTAGAGCATGAGTGCAAGCATATGTTTCTGAATTCCATTCCTGCAACATACATAGAAAACACTTAGATATAAGGGCGACTTACTAGAATATCTTTTATCCCATTAATGGCTGGGTTGATTCGATTGGTTTGGATGGCTAGGTGGGTGCAGTGTTCTTGCCCTCTCTGCTCCATCAGGCGTGGTTAGGTAGCAAATGATGACCTTTCCTAATAGAGGTTCTTAGGCTAATGGTATATGAATAACTACTCCCTCCTGTTAAAATTTCCACATAAGCTTTCAAGAGGTTATTTAAGAAAGACAAAATTGAAACATCAATCTAGGCAAAGAAAAAAGTATTCATTTACTTTTGATGACTTGAACATTTGAGTATGTATACACTCTGCCTTACCCCACCTTTGGTAGAAAATTAAGTTTCTTGTAGTTCACATAATTTAAATCTAGAAATTTACTTGCAATAAAAGTTTCTTAAGTAAGTCCTTGGCAATGTTTATGCAACTTTCAGCAATGCACTATTGCAATGACTGTTTTTGCATAGACAGATAGCAAATATGGACAGGAAAGGATATTCCACATCACATTACATCAGTTCAATGCAAAATAAAATCATTGGACATTTCTTTGCCTCCTTTACAGAGGAAGGAAAGCAAGTAAGCAAAAACATATATTTAGTCACTTCCTAGTGGGCTAGGGGGATAATTTTTAATATAACTAATTCTTTTGCCTATCTTAGCAAAAATTGTTTTCCCAGGTTGCTCTCCACAGTCCTCTCTTGTTTCTTCCCTCTTTCTCCCCTCTGTCCTTTTCTCTCTTTCCTCCTTTCTTCATTATTCCCACTAAAAAAAGTAGCTCAATTATAACTTGCTTTGTCTCACAATGACATTTGGAAATTATTTTCTGTACTTAATTTGTTAACAAGTAGGTTTTTTTCACATATGCCAAAATATATAAAACACATATTGTACCATCTGGACAAAGCTTTTGCCCATCTGGAATGTACTATCCTGGAAGTGGTGCAAACTTTTTCTAAATCTAGTGCTTTCTCCATTTAAAAGACCCATGTATTTGAATCAAATTATAACGAAAAACAAAATCCCTGAAAATTCTCAGAAAAGGCCTGGTGTAATTTAGCCAACATGCCTATGTCAAATCACTTTTACACAGCAGGTAGATTGTAATACTCTTACTTTGGGTTATTTAGCTTGAAAGGTCCTATTCCTAACCCAAGCCCTATTGATTCCCTGTCCTGATTCTGTTCAAGGCAGATTGTGTAGATTGCCACTATGTCAGTCAAACCTGATGGGATTTTTTTTTTCTTTGAATGTAGCTGGACCAGCTCTAATAGAATCGTTAGGTGATTCATAGTTTAAACAAAGCTGTCATGAGAGCCTTTGTTCCCTCAAAACACATAAGACTTTATTAGCTCTGCACTATGTCTGTTGAGATCTTGTTTTATATTGCTGAAAACCTTCATGAATTAGCAATACTGACATAAGCCTGGCCTGGGTGGAAATCGTACACTAGATACTGTAGAATGATTTCCTTGCATGTGCTGAAAAGACAGGTTTATAAACTTAGTAAGTTTGGATTTGAGTTGGAGTTCTAATATTTAAAATATAAGGTTAGTTTTTTTTTTTAAAATTAAAAGTGGTTTTGGTAAGACTATATGTAGAAAATGCTAGAGTATAGTCATTTGCATAGGGGCAGAGTCTGGAAAGCTGGGTATAGAATTAATACATTGAAAACAGTCATTTGAGAATAGATGCCCACCAGCAGCTTTCTTGATCAGACAAAGGTTTCCAAATATATCTGATAAACATAAAATGCACTGTGTCCTGTGATCTGTCTAAATTTATGATCACATAATCTTGACAGTGGAATCCCTACAGCACTAATTTCTTTCTTATGGCTATGACTCTCCACCATCCCCTATGATTTAGATTTTAAAATTCACCTCATATTTGTTTGTATGTGTGAGTCAAAAGTAATCTTGTAAACAAAGATATGTAAGGTAAGATATAAATGTTATCTTATTTTTTTCTATTAAATTATTTTATTTATTTAGATTCCAAAAGTTGTCCCCCCTTCCTGGTCCCGCTTTCTGAGTTCTTCACCCTATCACCCCTCCCACTGCCTCTGAGAGGGTGCTCCCTCACCTGCACACCCACCACCATCTCACCCCAACCAGCATCCCTCTTCTCTGGGGCATCTAGTTTCCACAGGATTAAGTGTATCCTCCCACACTGAGGCTATACAAGGTAGTTTCTCTGCTATATGTATGCCTCAGGCCAAAGACCAGCAAATGCGTGCTCATTGGGTTTTGGCTTAGTGTCTGGGAGCTCTGAGGTGTCCCTGTTAGTTAACACTGTTGTTCCTATGTGTTGCAATCCCCTTCAACTCTTCCAGTCCTTCCTCTAACTGTTCCCTATTGGTCCCCAATCTCAATCCAACGGTTGGCTGTATCTGCACTTGTCTCAGTCACATGCTCCTAGAGCCTCTTAGAGGACAGCCTTGCCAGGCTTCTGTCTACACACATGATATGGCCCCAGTAATAGTGTCAGGGTTTGATGCCTGTCCCTGGTTGGGCAAGTCACTGGGTGGCCTTTGTTCCAGTTTTTGCTCCAATTTTGTTCCTGCATTCCCTTTAGGCAGGAACAATTATGGGTTAAAATTTTTAAAGATGGGTGGGTGGTCCCCTGCCTCAACTGGGGGCCATATCTACCTATTGGAGGTAGTCTCTTCACTTTGGGGCATTTTGGCTAGTGCCATCCACTGAGTCCTGGTAACCTCTCACATCCAAGGTCTTTGAGACTTTCTAGAGGTTCCCCCTATCCCCTAAGTCCCACTGCTGCATATTTCAATTCATTCTCACTTGAGTTTTTGATCTTAGACATTCTGACTGATGTTAAAGTGGAGTTTTGGGGTCATCATGATTTGCGTTTCCCTGATGATTAAGGATGTTGAACACTTCTTTAAGTGCTTCTCAGCCCTTAAATTCAAAATTCCTGTTGAGAATTCTCCATTTAGCTCTGTGTCTCATTTTTTAATTGATTTATTTGGTTTTTTGGAATGTACCTTCTTCACTAACCCTATATCTGATAGAGGGCCAGTATCTAAAATGTTATTTTAAAGCAGCAGTTTTAAAACTATATTCCAAGGATCTCTAGATTGTCAGTGAACAACTTAATAGTTTAAAATGGGAAGAAAAAGGCAGATTTAACTGAGCAGGTCTATCATTCATTGCTTTATGTGTAGGATTAAACTAAGAGCAGATGTAAAAGCATACTAATTTAAAATAGAATGGATTTCTGTCAGGATTTCCAAGGTTGCATTGGCACACTGATGCTCTGCACTTGTGATTTCCATAATCAAGGCTTTTGAGACAGACGTCTGTTTTCCAATCATATAAGAGTTTAAGTATTGAAGTGAAGCCTTTTGTAGTTTCTTTGTTCTGTTCTACTAGGATAATCCCGGGGTGTCTATGTATGAGATATCACCCCTGTTTACCAGGAAGGACAAACAGAAATCTAAGTATGAACAAAAACAGCTTTAAGATGACTCCAAGGTTACACTCAATGCATCAATTGTATTCTATTGGCTCAAACTTAGTCCTCCAGTTACATTTAACTAGGAGACAGATCAGAGTGTAATTAGTACTCATAATCAGATGCCAAGCTAAGGCTTAGGGGGTTCTCATTTTTTTTTTTAATGGCAAAAATGAAAACTGAAATCTGGTGGGGGAAAAAAAATCCCTCTATCACAAGTCTCTCTTTTTTTTTTTTTTTTTTTGTTTTTTTTTGTTTTTTTGGTTTTTTTTTTTTTGTCTTGACTTACAATGCTACAGAATTTTTATCAATTAAGCATTTCATGTAAGGCTTCAGGCAATCATGGCAGATATTTATAACAATGACATTAAAAAGCAAATATTAAATTTAATGTTAGTTAGTGTTGAGAAATATCCAGGCTTGTGTTTTAGATATTATTTTATGAATTCTTTTGAAATGTTTTCAAATCTTTAACATTTATTTTCTGGATAGAAATTTCTAAGTGAAATAGTGTTGCTTGCATTTGATATGAAAAAGACAAATTTTAAGAGGCATGATATAAGTTAAAACATTTAGCTTATATGAAATTACACAATAAATACTTCTTTAAGCCCATTCAACATTTTTTGTTGAATAAATTGGAAATAATTAAATAGATATTTGAGCACTTAAAAGTGCACATTAAGTTGAACTGTTTCAGATGGGTATCATATTTCTTCTTTTCAAATAGCAAAATAGCAACTATAGAAGCAAATAAATATAATTTATATTTATTTAATTAGTACATATTTATTTTTTAATTAAGAAATATAATTTTGCAATATTTATTATCTATTTCCTATTTAATAATGATTATCAAAATATAAACAATTTCAATTAAAGTGAAACTCATTAGAAAATTCTGTAAAGGTGCAAAAGAATAGCCAACATAGTGTATATAAGTAAACCATTTAATTGTAATAATTAAAACATACCATCTTGGAGGGGAATAAGAAACCCTAAAAGTAGTAAGACATTGCAAAGTTTTGAAAGAAAAGTGTTTCAAAGTGGCAATTCCAATATATCACATTTATGCTTGAGATGTAAAGGCAAAAATAATGAGAGACAGAGCTAAGGACGGAGTCAGTTTGTCCTTACTGAACATGAGCACTAGAATGAGAACAAAGTCCTCTTGTGTGGCAGTAAGCAGCACAGATCGTTCTTCTAATGTAAAAGAAAACAAACAGAAATGTAATTATGCTGAAGGTTGGAAGGGTACTGTGAATGTATTGTATATTCTCTCATGTGGCTTAAAATATAATTGCATTAAAATAACAGATTGTATCAGTCAACTCATATTAAATAGGGATGAAATATATAACATAAATAAAATAAATTTCAGAGAGAAATCAAGTTAATTTGTATTAGAATTTCTATATATGTACAGTTTAAAAGAATTATTTATTTTAATATGTATGAGTGTTTTACTTGGATGTGCATCAGGCACATGACAGATGCCTGAGGAGAACCAAACATTATGTCAGTGCCCTAGGATTATGAGCTATTATTTGGATCCTGAGGGCATAACCTAGGTCCTCTGCAAGAGCAGCCAATGTTCTTAAGCACTAAGTCCTCTTGGTTCTGTATTCTCATAGGATTTAATTAGTATTTATATAAAACTATTTGATCTGATGTTCACTGTAATTCCTAGAACACCATAATTCCAAATTTCCATAGCTCAGTGACATTTCTAAGAGCTACATTCTAAATATGAACCCAAAACCCACAGGTGAGAGTGGCTCCTACCCTTCATTACAGAATCTTCTCTTTGTAGTGGACAGAGAACATTATATAAAACAACTTTTCAAAATGTAGACAGCACATGGATCAAGACGGATCCAGCCTGGATGAATGCATCAATTACACAATTCTAGCACCAAGGCTCAAGGAACATTATGGAAGATGGGACAGAAAGATTGTAACCACCCGAGGACCAGAAAGTCTGCTATGTCTCCTAGAAACAGCAGAGAAGCTACACCCATGATACCACTAGAACATAGCTGTCTAAATAAGAGATAAACAATGACAACAACAATAGACATGCAAACTTTCAAAGGATCCTATCTCTAGACAAAGAACTATAGGCAAAAAATGACATCTAGGAGAGGAAGAAGTAGTATTATCAAAGGATAAACCTCCTAATTGGTTAGCCAAAACTCCAAATAAACTCAAGAGGATATATATGTATATGTATATATATATACGTATATATACATATATATATACGTATATATATACTAATTTTCAATGAACTAGATATGTATTAGAATATATATATATTTATATATAATCTATATATAGTAATTCTATATATAATATATTGAATATATGTGTATATATAATGTGTATATATTTCTGACATATTTATCCATATCTAAAAAGGTTAATTTGTGCACCTTATTCAGGTTTCCTATTTTGTAATATGAGAGATGAACATTTATCTGCTATTATATCATAGATCAGTGAGACCGAATTCAAATTGAATATCTGCATGTAAACTTGTGGCTATAAACTATTGTGGTACAGTCTACCTGTGGAATTACAATATAACATTTAAATATTAAAGTGTAAGCCAAATATAGCTGTTTCCCCTTCTACACATTTTAAAATGAAAAACGCATCTTTATAATGACATAAAATAACATGTAAAATCATGCATTTATATTGTATACAAATTTATGTAACACATGTGTGTATTATATATTCAAATACATTTCAGATAACATATGAAAATATTCAGTTGCAGGATTGTGTAAAATGTGACATGGTTTTTTAAAAAGAATCTTCAAATTTGCATTAAATATAGATATTTTATAAATATTTCTTTGTTTTTTATTTTATTGAAAATATATCTGTTTTTCTCACATAATATATCCTGGTTAATGTTTCTCCTCCCTCTACTTCTCCTAGTTTCTGTTCGCATCTCCTTTCATCTGGATCCACTCCCCCTAATATATGCATGTCTATGTGCCTTGTGAGATTTCAAACACAAATTAGATTGCTTGCTCATTAGGTCAGGTTTTTGCTAAGAGTTAAAGAGCCATTCATATAATTATAACTGGAAAAACATAACAGATCCAGAATGAAAGAATGAATTCTATAGTTTATAAGATTATAGAATTATAATACCAAACTATTCAAAAACTTTAAAAGTATACAAATCTGGTTATTTAAATTTTTACAGTTGCTACATTTTTATCTCTTTAAAATTACTTTCCTTTGAAAATTCTATTACATGTATACAATGTTTTCTAATTACTGTCACACACATCTTCTCTTTTGATCTCCTCTTACCATCCCTTTCAAACTCCTCTCTGCAATGAGTCCCTTTCACAGACTCATTACTTGTAGTTTGGATTTGGTACCCATTTATCCTACCAGAGCTTTCTGTACGACTGTGGGATAGAGCTACACACTGGAGCCTAGTGAGATTACCAGCAGGTACACTTTGATGATAATCATTTCTCTCTTCCTGAATCTATTACTCTCTAGTCGTTCAACAACAAAAGGGAAACCTCTTCTTGCATGTTCTTCATCCATGCCAAAGTGTTGATTAGCACATTTTAGTTTAAATTCATTGCAGCTATGTGTATTTTCTGTGAGTATGGGTAAAAGCTATGTCTGGCTCAAGAGGTGGCAGTTCACAGTCTTCCTGCCTATCTTTTGTCTCTAACATTCTTTCCATTTCCTGTCTGCTTTTTAAACGATGTTTTATGAGCCTTCAAGAAGACAGCATACATATTTTGTTTATGACTGAGTACTCATTTCCAATTTCACCCACTATTCTACCCTAAATTTCTGGATTCAATTTTCACTAAAACATGAGTCATCTTTCATTAAGAGCAGGCATATAAAAATATAAACATTGAAAAGGCAGGATTATTTTATCGCAGTTTGCTGAAGCACAACAAAACTAAACCAGCAAAAATAGTTGTCAGTTCATCCCAATCTAACCTATTATCTCCTCTGCCATGCATTTTAGCCAGATTTATAATACCAGCATCAAACTGTGGGGCAGTGGTCTGTTCAGGCAACTTAGGCTCAGTTGAGTAATTGGTCTTGAGCCCTGGAGCCTCAGTGGGCAGTTTCTGCCTGCTGGGGATGGAAGGAGCTATAACTACTGAATCTCTGGCTCCTGTTTCAGTCACAACCCCTCAAAGCTGCCCCCTGAAGGAGATGTGTGCTCTATCAGGCAGACAACACCCCAAGCTCCCAGTAGTCTAGCTGGACCCTACCCCTAGTCATCTGACTACAGCCAGGTATGCCTTACCCCAAAGACAGATAGCCACGTCTCACACAATAAAAGGAGTGGTTTGCCCTCTCCTCCCTCTCTTGCTTCTTTTCTTCCTCTCTTGCTATATTGCCCTCTTTCTCCCTCTCTTGCTCTTGCTATTTTGCCCTCTTTCTCCCTTTCTTCCTCGTTGTCTCTTCTCTTGCCCTCTTCCTCTCTTTCCTGCTCTTTGTTCTCTTCTCTTGCTTTCTTTTCTTCTCTTCTCTTCTCTTCTCTCTCTCTCTCTCGTTCTCTTCTCCTCTCCTTCCTCTCCTTTCCTTCTCTCTACTTGAATGGCCTATTTTTTCTTTTCTACAATAAAATATCTCATTTATCCATTGCTTCTTTTTAACTAACCCACTGCTCAAACTACAGGCTATCAGCAGCAAGAGAGAGAGAGAGAGAGAGAGAGAGAGAGAGAGAGAGAGAGAGAGA